>VYZV01042450.1:0-10587 GCA_013401275.1 Pandion haliaetus
GTTACTCCAGGTCCGCCTCCCACTCCAACACTCTTCCTGTCGCCTCCTCCTTCTGCCTCCTGTTCCCTTTTCCTTCTATTGCCGCCTTTTACCTCCTATACATACAACTCCAGTTCCCTCCTGTTGTCTCCTCCTCCTCTTCCCCTACCTCCTCTGCTTTCTCCTCCTCTTCCTTTTCCTATTGGCTTTTGTTACCTCTTCACTCCTGTTTCTTCCCGTTTCCTCCTCCTCCTCTCTTTCTGCCTTCTCCTTCTCTTCCTCCTATTGTCTCCTGTTTCCTTCTGTTGCCTCTTCCTGTTCCGTCTCCTCTTGACTCCTGTTGCCTCATGTTGTCTGCTCTTCTTCCCCATGCTTCCTCCTGTTGCCTCCTACTCCTTATGCCTCTTCTTCCTCCTCCCGTTGCCTCTTGTTGCCCCCTCCTTCTGCTCCTCCACCTGTTGCCTCCTGCAGCCCCCTCCTGTTACCCCATTTCTTCATGTTGCTTTCTTCTCTTCCTCCTCCTATTCCTATTCCCCCTCCTCTGTCTCCTCTCGGTGCCTCCTCCTCTTGCCTGTTGTTGCCTCCTCCTGCTGTTGCCTTCTTTTGTGTCCTCTGACTACTCCTCCTGTTGCCTCCTGTTGTCTTCTCCTCCTCCATATAATCCTGTTGCCTCTTGTTGCACCCTGTTTCTTCTTCCTCCGTGTCTTCCTCTTCTGCTTCATCCTCCGGTTGCCTCCGGTTGCACGCTACTGCCTCCTCCTCCTCTTCCAACTGTTGCTTCCTGTTGTCTCCTGTTTCCTTTCATTACTCTGTTTCTTCCTCCTCTTCCTCCTCCTTTGCCTCTGGTTGCCTCCTCCTCCTGTTGCTCCTGCCTACTCCTCTGTCTCTCTCTTGCCTCCTTTTCCTCCTCCTACTCTTGCCTCCTATTACCTCATCCTTCTCCTGTTGCCTGCTTTTTCTTCCTGTTGCCTTCTGTTTCTTCCCAACCTGTTTCCTCCTTTTGCCTCCTGGTTCTTCTTATTCTTCCACCTGTGGCCTCCCCTTCCTCCTGCTACTCCTGGTGCCTCCTGTTGCCTCCTTCACCTGTTTCCTCCTTTTGCCTCCTGCTGCCTCTTCTTATTCTTCCACCTGTGGCCTTGTGTTTTCTTCTCTTCTTCCTTCCCATGTTTCCTCCTGTTGCCTCCTGTTGCCTTCTCCTCCTTCTCCTGTTGCCTCCTTTTTCCTCCTCCTCCTATTCCTCTTGCCTCATGTTCCTTCCTTTTGCCCCTTTTTTTTGCTTCCTTTTGCCTCTTCCTCCATTTCCTCTTGTTGCCTCCTACTCTTCCTTTTCTTCCTCCTCCTATTCCACTCTCTCTTCCTCTATGCTTCCTCCTCCTCCTCTTGCCTGCTGTTGCTTCCTCCTCCTCCTCTTGCCTGCTGTTGCTTCCTCCTCCTCCACCTCAAGTTGCCTCCTGTACCTCACAATCCTGTTGCCTCTTGTTACCCTTTGTTGCCTCTTCCTCTTAGGCTTCTTCTTTTGCTTCTTCCTCCTTTTCTGCCTACTCCTGTTGGTGTTTTTCATTTCCTCCTTCTATTGCCTCCTGTATGCCTCCTCCTCCGGTTGCCCCATTTTCTCCTCCTCCTATTCCTCCTGTTAAATGTTCTTTCTATGCCTACTTTTATTACCCTCACTGTCTTTTAAAAATTATTTCTTCTGTGCCATCACTTTTTAGATTTTCTTTCTACAAATCTATTTTAGTTTACCATTGCTACTTTAAAATTTTTTATTTCCTTAATCACCATTGCTTTTAAGATTATGCTGTCTACGTGTATCCCGTTCACTGTCTTTATATCACTGTCTTTATTTTTAATAATTTATCTTTCCTTAGTGTCCTTGCTTTTTAAATTTTCTACTTCTGTTTTAGTTTGCTGTCCCTATTTCATAATTTTTTTCTTAATTTCCCTAATCCCCCTGACTTTTTTAATGTTCTTTCTATGCCTACTGTTACTCCCTTTCCTGTCTTTTTTTAGAATTATTACTTGTCTATGCTGCTCACTGTCTTTATATTGCTGTCTTTTCTTTTAATTATTTCTTGTCATTCCTTAGCACTGTTGCTCTTCAAATGTTCTTTTTACATGTCTTTTATCATTCGCTGTCCCTATTTTTTAGGTTTTCCCTTTATTTCCCTAATACCCGTCACTTTTAAAGTTCTTTCTATGTCTACTTTTATTCCCTTCACGGTCTTTTTAAAATTTTTTCTTCTCTTTCTTCTGTTCCATCGCTTTTTAGATTTACTTTATACATCTTCATTTTAGTTTGATATCACTTTTATTTTTTCCTTATTTCCTTAATCACTGTTGCTTTTAAAATTTTCTGTCTTTTATCGCATTCACTGTCTCTATCTCACTGCCTTTATTTTTTAATTATTTGTCTTTCCTTAGTGCCCTTGTTTTTTCTATGTCCCCATTTTTGTTCACTGTCCCTATTTTTTATTTTTGCCCTTTATTTCCTTAATATCCATTGCTTTTTAAAAGTTCTTTCTATGCCTACTTTTCTTCCCTTTGCTGGATTTTAAAAATTATTTCTTCTCTTGCTTCTGTGCCATCACTTCTTAGATTTTCTTTCTACATCTCTGTTTCAGATCACCATCACTACTTTTTTTTCTTACTTCTTAATCCCCATTTCTTTTAAATTTTTATGTCTACTTTTATCCTGTTTGCTGTCACTCCTTAAGGTGAGTGAAACATTGCCTTTTTAACCATTGATTTCCCTCTTGTGTCAACATTGCAAATTGCCGATTACTCTTTATCTAGAAAATGTAGATGTCTTGTGGTTGGGTTTTTTGACTCCTATCTATATACCATAATAAGAGGGGACATGAAGTTGACATGTATTAATAACCCCAATTTATTCAATAGTATACTTTTTCAGTAAGTTTTTTATTCCGTTCTTTGCATATCTCAATATTCTTCCCTCCTGAGAAACCAAGTGGTCTTACTGAGCAGTTCATAATAAACAATGACCAAAATTTTTTTCCATGGTAATATTCAAATTCAATCTAAAATACAATAATAGAAACAAATAGTTCAAATTATTAGTTTTAGTATTGCTTACCTTTTCAGTACTAAATCTCCAGTTACTAAATACTGTACAGTCATATAGCTGTTAGGTTTTTCTGCAGTAGCTGTCAGCCTTCACCAATTCTGAGTAATGCAAATAATGTGTCCTCTGTCACTTGTATCAGAAGAATTTTACACTTTGTGACACCACACATTTACACACCACCAGTTAATCTTGATTTTAGTGCCAATTTGGGGAGAAGCAGCATTAGACTGTTCTGCTCTCCTCTCCCTTTCTGTTACTTCTGAAGTTTCTAATCTGTGATTATCTAGCCTTCAATTTTGTGTTCTCAGAGTTTGTCAGGGTCATTTTGGAAAACCAGACATATTTTCTTCCTTTTTGGTCATACTGCAAGCAGTATGGCTTTTCTGATAACTGAGTAGTTGTGTAAAAGCTAATTATCTTCTTTTATCGAATGGGATAACATCAGTCCTGTACTTTAGGAGAGAGGAAGGAACTGGATCTTTGCAGCTTTCTCCCTCTTTAGTAAAACATTAAAATGTCTTCTTCTCTATGTTGTTCTTTTTGTCCAGAACACCAATCTCTCTTCTTGGCCCATCCTGGGAGTAGGCCCTTCACCCTACCATGGAAATTCTCCTTTACTCTTTGTGGTGATCTGCCAGAAACCTACCAAGTCAGCAGAATAGAAAAGCACATAGTACAGCGTGACCTGTAGCGTTGCACTAGCGACAAGAAGAGCAGGTGCTTGTGTTTGGCTCCACGTACCTGCCCAAGTGCTTCTATACTTCTCTAACAGCAGAACAGCGGCAGCTGTGCAGTATCAGCTGTGACAACTTTAAGGTTAGAGAGCCCTTGTAGGTGGGACAACCCTTTCCCCAGCTAAAAATTACACGTTTTGCAGAAGCTGGCTTCAGAACAGTTATTAAAGAAAAAAAAAAAGGCAAGCGAGAGAAAAAACCCAGCCTTACATGCTAGATTGTACAACAGAGGCTGATGTAAGAAAAGGCCCAGAAGACAGAACAGTAAAATAGAACTAAGACACAGTAATGTTTCATTTTATTTGATAGAAAGTTGCTTCAAAAATATGATTAATTATATACATTCTTATATGCTGTACATATAATTCCATATACAAAATGTACATAAGAGCAAACACCCTTCTCTTACATTTTAAGGATGGTAGTTAATAACATGAGCTAGAACTTACATCATATTTTACACCTGCTTTCATCCTGATCCTATCTACAAGGAACTGATAGACATGAGAGAGGTGGAAAAGGCTACGAGGTCACTTAATTCATACCCCAGCCCACACAAAAGTCTTGTCCACAATGCATTTTATTAGTGCATTTTTCTAGTACAGTTAGGTTTGCAGCACTTCCCTTTAGAGGTATTTGGCTGCTAATCTTATTTTCAGATTTTTTGCCTGGCATTCACCCTAATACTATTTCTAATTTATTTCTGTAACTCAGATCTCCTGAGTTATAGAAATCCTCCTCAAATCAAGCTAGATTTCTTCAACGTTATGTTGTTTGTTTGTTTGTTTGTTTTTCATCTTGATTCCTTAGTTGCTTGTTTACCACATATGTAATAGTTTTAACTGTCAGTACTCTCTGTTCTGGGAGAAGGACACTCAAGCATGAAAGCTATAATCCAAGTGTTCTCTCCTTCCCATGCTACCAGCATCCTGTACAGCGGGTATTAGTCAATGAGGAAAAAAATATACCTTCCCTCCTCCACAGGCAGTTACAGCATGTGATTGCCAGCTGCTCCCTGGGACAAGTGGTGTCACATCTCAAGAGGAACTGCCCAGTTACTGGGATTTTCCTGGTCCCAGTCCCATGAGGAGTGCTCTACCTGTCCACCCTCTCTCTAAGCAAGAGGTAGCATACCAAAATCGAAACACAGCAAGTAGAGGCGGGCAACTCTACCCTTTAGTAGTCACTTCCAAGAGACTATCTTCCATTTCCTGACTGGAGGGATCAGGCACCCTTATCCTATGGACATGATGTTCAGGGAAGAAGAGAGTGAGAGCTGCCAAACCAGCAGAGTAACAGCAGCAGAAGGCCTATGAAAGAAGCCATGGTCTCCAAAACCAGTCAGGCTATCCTGGAGGACTCTTTCCTGAGCTAAGAGAAAACAAGGCTTCTTTCATTGCCTTTCCAACTTCCAGAGGTTAAAAATTAGCTGCTTCTTTCCTGCAGACATATTGAGAGCTGCAGTTTCATTGCCCTAAGAATGTTTTCTTCTTTCCAAGTTAACAGCATCCTTAAATATCTATTTTATTTCTTCTTTTCTGCTCATGTGACGCTGTGCTTGCTAACCCTGTGCTGGCCATAGTTTTCATTCCACTAAGAAATTTTTCTATTCTCTTTCCATACCTCTGTATCTTTTCTGTATTAATATCCAACAGCAGTCTTTGATAGGTAAAGCGGTTTTCCATCAGCTGTCAAGGTGAAATCAAGGGGCTTAAGGTTCCTCTTACACATTCTTTTGGTATTACTTTAAATAAGGACTTAGTTTCTAACTAAGGGGAACTGTACTTATATTCTTCAGAACAAGTTTACATTTTTTGAATTACTGCATAACATGCACATATTTAATAATATTTTAAAGCCAAAGATATTAATATGCCTTCATTTATTTCTAGGTTGTGGGATTTTCACTTGTTTGAGAAAATTGTTCTCAGGCTCCTATTCTGCTTGCAGTATATATGTCCACTATTGCTAGGCTCATTTAGATATCATGTCTTTTTTATTTTATACTTCTCTTTAATCTCTGTTGAGAATTTGAACTGGTATGAAATACTTTCTATTATTCCTTGACTGAATTCCTGAGATCCTGTCTGCAACCCTGGTTGGGAGAGGCCGCTGGTGAGCTTTTGATGACATGAGACTCCACCTTAGAAGTTGTCTTGAAGCACTCCTGCTGACCTTGTGGGGTGGGAGGTGAAAGAGTCAGACAGCTGTCACTTTGCTGAATTTGTGCATTAGCAGCTAGTGAATCATCATCCTGCTGGTCTTGTGCACTGAGAGGAACAGCTGAAGAGATGATGCCCTGAAAAGTAGCTGTTGAACCACTGTTGAGACAATTTATAACTAAGCTTGAGATACTAACATTAAATGTGCAATTAGTACTGTTCTTAATTTACAAGCAGCAGAGTTTATTAGCTAGTTAACTAGTTTTCTTCATTGACACATTCCCCTTTTCCTTGTTTCATCTCAGCCTTATGAATCTGAGATGGTGACTTGTCTATGTTGTTGGATTTGACTCCAAATTCCTTCTCTTGAATCGTAACTATTCTGGGGAAAGGCGGAGGAGGTGGGCAAAGAAGGATGAGCAGCAAGGGAGGAGATCAAAACTGCAGTATCACCAGTTTTAAAAGTTAGTAACTTGTGTGCAAGTTGTTACTAAAGGTACTGCACAACAGGATTTTCTCTTGACCCCTCTCTGTACTTCATTGCTGGAAGGTGAACTGACGGAGTAACAGTAAGATTATGAGCACTTTAAAAACTTGTGTCATCTGAGTTAAAGGAATCACCACTGTTACCGTGATTACTTTCAAAGTGCTTAAATGCTTTTACAGTGAGGAAATTCTGAACAGATGTAAAATGAATCCATTATAAATGCATTCTAATAAGCATCTATTCAAGAGAGATTATGCAGGCAATATATGCATTAGTTTAAATGGATGTTGGACTGCATTTTACATAAGCACTTGTCAATATCAGACATAAAGATATTTTTAAGATATCAAGTTTAAATTTAAAGGTCTATAGGCAGTATTAAAAAGCAACCCATAATTGTACAGTACTAGCTCAAGATCCTCCTGCAAAGGCTTCAAGGAATATTGTGTCTGTACATGAGAAGACTCAGGAATTTCAAAATTTATGGATTCATCTGATGAAGATAAAGATTTAAAATATGACATATTTAAGATTTAATACTTTCAAAGAAGACAGAGTTTGTGTTTCTATGCTGTTATTTTTACCACCTGTGTCAAGGACAAGGAAAAATACTACAGTGAATCAATGCACACTGTATGTTACAAATACAGAGGACCTTTGTTTTATGAAGCTTTCTCATCTCTAGAAGAAAAGCATTAACATAGTAAACTGTATTTTAGCCAGGCTGGTGCATTTGTTTATTGTTTCTATATGGGAAAACCTGTGTATGTGGATTCTCCAATAGATACTATCTGAGTATTTCTCAAGCAGTAATTCATAGACCACTGATGGTCCATGGAGTACTACCAGGTGGCTTAGAGAGGAATTTTGGTAGCAAAGCACTGCTACTTTTCAAACAATTGTGTTGTAACATAGTCAAATATCTTGGGGTGTTTTTGTTTGTTTGTTATAAAGTGTCTTACAGGTTGTGACGGTCTGACAAATTATAGTCAATGTCTCAAACATTCGTTAAAGAACTTTGGTGGAAAAGATGCCTCTGTAAAAACGCTGGAGTTGTGTGAACAGGACAGTGTGGCCGGAGGAGAGGGCCCCACGGAGGGTGGGACCGCACTTCTCCAAAGCCAAAATTCCTTATCTTAAGTGACCATGAGAAGGAGCACAGTGTATGTGCCTGGAGGAGAGGGCCCCACAGAGGATGGGACTGTGCTTCTATCTTAAGCGGTCATGCCAGCAGAGAAAGAGAGGCAACTCCCCAATGACCGCCCCACCCCACCCCCCCAGGCTCACTGACCAATTCCAGAGAACCCCAGGAATGTGAACTGCGCATATCGAGACCACCAACTAACACACTGTAAAAGAAGGAAGAAAGCGCTCTTGGCGCGCGCCCTCTGGAACTGGATCTGTACGCTGGCTGGACCAACGCTGGACCCAGGACTGGTAAAACCCTTTTCTTCTCTTTCTTTTCTTTCTGTCTTTCTTTCTTTCTTTCTTTCTCTCTCTTTTCCTTCTGTCTTTTCCACAGTCCCTACACGTCATCCTTTGAAACATAAACTGTTGACCAAGTCTGAGACTAGGAGTGGATCTAACAACCCCTGGGCTCCTCTTTGAGGAGTGCAGAAAGCAAGGGAGTCTGCTCTGAACCTTGTGACTCAACGGGGGCGATGCCCTTCTGACACAGTTTCATGTTCCTTTTTCCACTTCTTTTTCTACACCTCCCTTCTCTTTTCAAACAGTGGCTTAATGACATGATGCAAGGTTCTTATTGATAAGTTCACTTGTACTTGGGCAAGGTTAGCTAGGCTGGATAAATGCTGATTGTTGTTTGAACTCCCCTGGTGTTGTTTCACCTTAATTCTGACAAAGGAAATCCATGAACCTGAGTTGCTCCAGCTTTGGGACATGACACAGTTGCAAATACAGATTTTAAAACATGCACAAGATAACTGAACTAGGAAGAAGTAAAATATTACCTCAGTATGGAAAGTCTAAGTAAGGACAAACCTATTCTCTCTGTCTCACTGATTTTAATCTCTTATTCTGTTCCTTGCTAATCTTTTATCCTGTTCCTGAGGAGAGGCTGAGTGAGCTGGGACTGTGTAGCCTCAAGAAGGCTCAAGCGGATCTTATCTATGTGTATTAATATCTGATGGGAAGGTGTGAAGAAGATGCAGCCTTGTCTCTGTGGTGCCCAGTGGCAGAACCAGAGGCAATGGGCAGAAACTGAAACACAGGAGGTGCCATCTGAACATCAGGAAACACTTTTTCACTGTGAGGGTGACCAAGCACTGGCACAGGTTTCCCAGAGAGGTTTTGAAGTCTCCATCCTTGGAGATACTCAACTGAACTGTACATGACTCTGAGCAACCTGGTCTAGGTGACCCTGCTTTGAGCAGCGGGGGTTGGACTAGCCAATCTACAGAGGTTCCTCCCAACCTCAACTATTCCGTGATATGTGGTATTTGTAGAGTATATATTTGGGTATTTGGGATATATGTGGAAACAGTACTATGCAAACAGCTGACTTCACCAACAATAGGGATGAGTTCAACTTTTAGACTAGTCTTGTTCCCAAGGTAAGAATGCCTATAATGAGCAAGATGTTATTAAATAATTCCTCTGCCCCTATAATTTAGACTCTTCTGGCGGTACAAGGTTGCTAATTTAGGTCTCCTACAGTACTTTTATCAGTAGGTACAAAAGAGGCATGATTTTCCTTATCTTTACTTGTGTGTTAATTGAGGCACAACAGTTGACATGAAAATGGAATTGACTGGTCTCTGGAGAGACTACAGAGAATAATAAGAAAAGTAAATAGTGCCAAAACCAAACTAGTCATATTGATCAAAGTAACTCCATGTGTTTACTTCTGTATTCTCTTCCTGTAATTTAATAACCTTGTGCTGCTTTGTCTAGAATGAACAATTTTTTTGTGCTGTAATGTTAAGCTGGACTGCTTCTCTATTATGTACTTTTTCTAGAAGGTTACGAAAATGCTTACCTACTTGGCAATGCATATATCAACATGTATCTTCATGGTAATTTTAAGACTGCTTTTAGATTTTGTTACCACAGGGATTACACATTGCAGGCTACAATTCTTTTAAGACTTACCAAAAGCTATGCTTCTGAAAACCACCTGAGTTAAGATCTTTGCTTAAAATTGGCTTCTTGGTGCAATTGTTCAGTTTTTGTCCCATCATTCGCCTAATTAAAGCATCATCTGTGTTTGGAAACAATTGTTTTGTGATTCCTGCAAAATAAAGAGACGATATATGAGGCCTCCAAATCAGGTAAACAAAAGATGCGTAATCTAAAATGTATTTCTTGCATCTTTGAAATTTCCAGCTCCTTCATCTTCAGCTCTAGTTACTTTGCTGTCTTCACATGCTACTTCACAGATTTTGCACGTGCCAGCTCTTGCTTTTCTCTGTGCCTTCCATATTGCTGTGCCCGCTCTTGGGAGACTCAAAGGGAATGACAGGGCTACAAGGGCTTCCTATAGTGAGTGATTTGTGTCTGCCAATACTTTCTCCCTTTGTTCTCCTCTTCATCAGCGAGTCCTTTACTTATTCTCGTCAGTCCTCATGCCTCTGAATCTTACAGTTTTTGTTCATTAATATTCATTTGCAGATGATGTCTCTTTCCCTAAATATTTCTCTTCTGTTTTGCCTGGCTAACTTTTTTCACTGCAATACTGTTATGGGTTTGTGTGGCACAGGGGTTTTTTTGGTAGTGGGGGAGGGGGCTGCAGGGGTGGCTCCTGTGAGAAGCTGCTGGAAACTCCCCCAGCTCCAAGTCGGACCCCCCTGTGGCCCAGGCCGACCCAATCAGTGACAGTAGTAGTGCCTCTGGGAGAACATATTTAAGAAGGGGAACCGGCAGTGGGTGGGGATTTGGAACATGAGAGGAACACCTCTGCTGATACTGATGTTACATATTTTGACAAAGAAATCAAATATAATTATATAAAACTTAGGATGGTTTTAAAATCTTAGGAATATAAAGTTATAGTGTGACTATAGTAGTTAAAGAACTTAAAGAATGTGTAGTACTGTACTGTAAGTCTTAGTTGATTAGAAGCCAAGAAGATTTGCTTCTTGGAAACCCCTTACCTTTCCCATTTTGATTTAGATACCAAGG
>VYZV01042461.1:226-32704 GCA_013401275.1 Pandion haliaetus
GTTTTCAAGATTTTTGTTTCATTTCACTTCATTTTTATTGAAAGACTATTTGAAGCTCAATTGATAAGAATACTTGGAGGCGACAAAATAGTTCTGTTCCTCCACCCCGGGTGAATATGCTTACCACTAAGTTATAGTTATGCCTAAAGGCATTCTTAGAGTCTATAGATTCTGTATTTTCTGCAGAGGGTTTCATGTTCAACAGTGGGAGAAGAAGGCATCCTGTTAGTACAAATTAGATAATCAGAGCATCTCATACGCTCGCTCTTCTGAATTTATTCAGGTTAAAGGAAAAGATGGATGTCCTTGGTAAGTACCCACCCTTAATCAGACGCATCACGCTATCTACTTCACACCATTAAATTAGGAAACCAGTCTCTCTCACTCTCTGTAGTGAGAAAAGTATATTGTTTAAGTTCTTCCTCTTTGGGTTTGGGGTATTTGTTTTTTTCCCCAGATTAAGAGCAGGAACATAACTTTGAGTTACTCTGAGTGACCTGCAGAAGGAGTCTTGTACTCCAGATATAACACCTAAGGAGAAAAATTCTAAAACTGAGCACCTACAGTAGAGGATGTAAATGCCCTATTATCTTAAAATAGGGAATGCTAATCCCTTCACCTAATATCACATTTATATTTCCATCCTCAGAATAATTTTCTGTACTGTAAATAAAAGTAATTGATACAAACTTTCTTGAAATTCTGACTCAGCTTCCCAATCACCAGAAAGGGGCAAAAAACTGGTGATTGGCATTTCTTCATGATCAGCTGATCAGTAATTAATCAATTAATCATCAATTATTGATCATCCATCTATTGATTGATTATGAGTGATAATTCCTCATAAACGACAAAAAAAAAATCTAGGCATCTGCTCTAAGTTTCAGCCACCTGACATTGTAGATGTGCAATTCTTTATTGGATCTTGCATTAATGACTTCAGATAATTTAAATGTATTTAATTCATCTGGCTTCCAGAAATGTTTATCATTTTCAAATCTTAACATGTGTAAGACATTAATCCTTTTTCATTAACTTCAAAGAAAAAAATCTTGCTCTTTTTAGGTCATGACATGCACTAATTGTTTCTGGGTTTTTTTTCCTGTAAAGATTCTGCTTTATCATGAAACAATCCCTAGCTAGATGATTTAGTGCTACCAAAGCAAGCATGTAATGATGACCCGTATCTTCTCACTTTCCTACATGTTCAGGCTCATCACAGCAAAAGAAAAGGCAGAAAATTATTTCTCCAATTTATTATTGCGTTTGCCTGGAGGCAATTTTCTGACTGAAATAACAGAAAATCCACTGGGAAACAAGAGCTATGGACCTTATAGATATGCGGCCACCACTTCTCCGTTCAAGCTTTTGACTGCGTTGCTATGACTGTCATAATAAGCAGAAATGTTATGGGAGAAAAATAAAAAGGGTTTTGGTTTAAATTCCTTGGTGCATTCCCTAGCACCCACAAAATAGCTGTCTATTGTAGGCACCACAGAGCCTGAAAAATTATTACATATGCAGTTGGCAGCTGTTAGCTGAGATGATAGCTGTTACTGACTTCAGAATGTCAGAGTCAATATTTTAAAAATCATTACAGCTGCCTATTCTTCAGNATCCAATTACAAATTCTGTAAGCCAGGAGCCTCAGATTCTGCCAGCAATATGCTGCAGCTGGCACATTGCTCCCCCCTCACCAAACGTGACTGGGTTTTGCAGATAGATGCTATTACCATTCTGATTTGAGTTAACAGGAGTATGATGTGGTAAAAAATGTGTTAGCCAGTCCAAAATGGCTGAGAGCACTTACTTGGCTTTTTGCACTTCACTTTGTGATCTAGCTGGACAGGACTACAGCTGACTTCAGAACTGTCTCTTATCTGCTGTATTGGGTGGCAGTAGATTAAATAGTGAACCCCAATTAGTCTGGAAACAGATGCGTACTTAGTGTGAACAGACGGCTGTGTGGAGGGCTGTTGCCTACTGCATGAAGCCCAGGAAGAACTAAATAGGAATTGGCTCAGTCCTAGAGAGGCAGCATTTTGTTATTGTTGTTATTGTCTATGTGATCTAAGAAGAAGTGAGTATGGATGGAGGCCTGATTCAGAGTGAAACTCAGAGGAAGACTGTATAATCCATATTCTACAGGCCAGGAAGAAGAAAAAGTTCACAAAGAGGTCCTGAAGTCAACAAGCAATATTTCAAGTTCAGCAGAACATCTGAGTCCATGAGCAAAAAATTCAAATGTTTAGTAGATACGAGAGCTCCCTAAACCCTCAGAAGCTCAGCTGTACATAAATAATAATTATGTTTCTAGCTCCTGCAGGTGCTGAACTTCACAGACTCAAAAACAGCAGCTGGGTCCTGATTTGCCAGCTGGCCTGAAGGAGCACTAGTTCCCTATTTGTTTTCACTTGAACTGTTCTCCACAAAAAACCTTATTATTTTTTTCCTTTCTATACATGTACCTTTTCTGAAACAGGAGTCTACTTCTATTCCCCAAAGGAGAACTCATAATTCTAAAAATGACATTATAATTTCAGATTTGAGCAACTCAGTCTGCATATTTGTGTATTCAAGAGATCCACCCAAATAAGAAGCATAAATTATTCATTTTGGTTTTACCCAGTACCAAGGGTCAAACACTCATTTTTGATTAGCTGATAGCTATTTTTGGCCTCTCAGATCAATAGAAAAATGTGGAAGGTGGGAAAAAGTCTATGATTTTTATTCTTCACAAGCTGCCTTTGTGTGTACTGAGTATCAGGTGAACAAAGACACTAGTGATACTGAGAATAATAATACAGTCTGCAAAAGCCACCCACCAAATAAGGAGCTGATAAAACAAAGTGACAAGCCAGAGGGAACAGAGCATTATCTGACTTGCATATTCAAATGTAAATATGTAAATGTTAAAAATCCAGCTCTATTCTACTATGAACCAACCACCTTTCAGCCTCTGATCCTGAAATTATGGTAAACTTTGACAATCTCATTTCTTCTGTTTCTAATTACACCTTCCTTTCCTGAAGTATAAAGATTACCCTTTTTTTTTTTTTCCTTTATATACCCATATTATATTAAATGGAATTTTCCTGCTGTGTTTTCTGTCCAGCATATCTTCCTCTTTTATTTTCTTATTTTGTTTGCTTTGCATATATTCCTGAATTCCCCATTCTCTCCACACAACTTTTTTTTTTTTCTTCTTTCTTTCCAATCTTAGTGAAAAGGAGCTAAGGACAGTCAGGAAACTGCAGTTCCAGTAGTGTTGCCCAACAGAGAGCTCGCAGTGCCTTCACACTTTTTGGAGAGTTTTTCCTACATTCCATGACCATAGTGTAGGATAAATACTTTAAATACTTCAGGTGACTGGAGGGCATGTTTTCAGTTCATTAGAGGAGCAAAAATTTAAAGGAGAGATACTATCATAGAATTGTTGGAGGAAATCCAACTTAGTTCTTTCTTCCTCAGCTAATTTATTAAAGAACAAGAGCAACAAAAAAGAGAGAGCAAGAAGAAAAAAATTGTTCAGAAATGTCATTTCTGTGATTTGAAGGAGTTATGGGGTGCTTTTATTAATTTTTCTGACTCTCCCTGGCTACACGTTCTGTGATACAGTCAGCCTGTCCCAGTCCTACATGGACCTCTTGGATCGGGTCTGTGTCTGCAACATATCATCAGAGGTGTAACATAAAAGATAGGTCAGCTGGGAAACAGCAAATAATAATCATCAATAGCATGCAAGTCAGCAAATTTCCATTTTCAAAATATTTTGGCAAAACCTCAAGATTTCTGTTAAATTCATATGATTTTAATGAAAACTTTAATTTAGGCTCAAGAAAATTTATCAATTTTCACAGGAACTTTCAAAAGAAATCTCAAGGCAAGATTTTTAATTCACCTCTTTGCAACAGACATCACATTCTTTCCTATGACTTATTTGATATTTAAGTTTCTTACAGTCTTTTTTCCTTTTTTTTTTTTAATTTAGCTTTTTATTTCTTTTTTACAGTAGAATTACCTAAACACTAGAGAGAACTAGGAAACATTAGCACTCTACGTCCAGATGGAGACCCCACATTCTCCATACATTTTCTGTTATTAGAGCAAACTGTGCTCATTGAGCTGAAATACATATTACGACATAAAAACTATTCCCATGTAAAGCCCAAGCTCATAATTTTTCTTCTATTTATATATTCTGCTCTAACTAGCCATTGTTGGTTCAAAAAGGGTTCCTCCAAGTCTGTTCATGTTTCCCCAGATTATCATTTTGCTCTTCAAAACTCTAAAACATCCTGGCTTGGTCATCATTCCTTCAGGCTCTGCTGGTGTTCTTCTTGGTATGTAATCTGTTTTTGTGACACTTCAGAAGTTTATCTAGCTGAATTGAATTTTCAATGTGACATTATAATACTTTTTTTTCTGTAGTCTTTTCTATAGATTCAGGTAATGATAACAGTAACAATAAAAAACAAGGGGTGAGTATAATGGAAACATTATACAAAATAATTTTTATTGTTTCATTCACTCTCAGTCTTAATCTAATCAGATTTCTACCCATTTTTGCTATCATTTGACTAAAAAAAAATTCCTGTAAGCTTTAGAATTTAAATTTTGTTCTGTATTTAAAGACAAAGTGCCCAATTTAAACCTTTAACCATATTAATTCCCCAAACACTACTTAAGTAATATCCTAACAGGTTCCCTCATCTTTTATTAATAATGTTTTACTTATAAACAGGTGGTTTCTTGTCAGTTCATAGACTGCTTCTACTTTTTCCTGATCACTTTAGAAGTCTGCAAGTCTCTTTCATTCTCAGTCATTAGATTTATCTGACATCCTGAAATTTAAGACTCAGTCCAGTAAAGGATCTAGAAGCCCAATTCCTGATTTTAAAATGCTTAACATAAAGAGGTATCTAAAGCAGTGTGTTTGGATGCATAATTCATTAGGGAATTAGGTAGCTCAGGAAGAAAAAAAAAAAAATCCCCCCACAAATCCAGCCCTTTCTTCCTTTAGTGGATGATAGAGGCAGACAATGATCCTAGCAAGGAACAAGCCAGACTAGTTATGTGTGAAAATCTGTACCAGCAACTGGAGTGGGGCTGTGGCCTTGGAGTTCCTATGTCTATGTGCCAGCAACTGTGGAGAGTGGGATCCAGGGGCAGCTACTGGGCAGGTTATCTGAGACCAGGTGCTGGGGAGATCCACCTTGTACATATACATATATTCTCACTAATGAACTTCCATTCTGCTCAGCCAGAAAGAGAGGAGGATGAGGCCTTTGGTGGTCTTCGTGTTTTTCTGTGGGTGCTCTGCATGTCTGCCTGTGATCTGTGCATTTGGCCATGTATATATGTATGTATACGGTATATGTAAGCACTCTGTGTATGCACACCTGATGGGAATACATCTTTTGCCTCACTACTGATTGCACCTGGAGGCATGGAGCTGCAGCAACCTTGTCTCTTCCTGGCTTTTGGATCAGGTGTGATATATTTTCCTCTAACAGTGAGTACTGTCAACCATCAACAATAAGAGCTGGCCAACGTCAATATGAAGCCATGCTTGAATATCATTGAAATATGGAGTTTTGGGGAGGTTATTGAGCCTTGAAGAAATGAAATATCTCTCTGGTCTTCAAGAAGGGTAATAAGGAAGATCTGGGGAACTACAGTCTATTCACTGTCAGCTTGGTGCTCGGGAAGGCGACAGAGTAGATAATTCTGGAAAACATATGAAGGACAGGGAGGTGACTGAGAAGAGCAAGAATAGATTTAAAAAGGGGGAAGTCATTCCTTACCATCATGATAGCCTTCTCCAAAGAGATGATTGGTGTGGTTGATAAGGGGAGAGCACTGTATGTTGTTTATCTGGACTTTAGAAAGGCTTTTGACAGTGTGTCACATAGCATCCTCATAGACAAGCTGCTGATGTACCGACTAGGTAAGTGGACAGTGAAATAGACTGAAAACTGGTTGAACTGCTGGGCTCAGAGGATTGTGAACAGTAGCAGAAACTTCGGCTGGAGGACAGTCTCCAGTGGTGTATCCCAGGGACTGATACTGGGGTCAATACTGTTTAACCTCTTCATTGGTGACACAGATGATGGGATAGACTACACCTCAAAGAAGTCTTCAGATGAGACAAAAGTGTATGTGTGTGGGTGATACACCAGATGAGTGTAGTGCCATTTAGAGGGACCGAGCAGTTCAAAATTGGCTTGGCAGTGAAGGCCCTGGCAGTCAGAGTAGACACTGGGTTGGTCATGAGTCAGCAATGTCCCTTTGTGGCAAAGAAGGCCAAAAGTCTCCTGGGTTGCATTAGGAAGAGCACTGGCAGCATGTCATGGGAGGTGATCCTTTCCCTCTACTCAGCACTGATAAGACACATCTAGAGTGCTGGGTCCAGGTCTGGGCTTCCAAGTGCAAGATAAACATAAAGGGCATACTGGAGCAAAGAAAAGAGGCACTAGACATAGTAACTTCCCTTTAAACGTAAGAGAAAACATTTTATACCTTGGGGTGCTTAAACACTGCAACAGATTGCCCAGAAAGGGGAAGTATTCAAATGCTGACTGGACACAGTCCTGATTAATCTGCTCTAGCAGATCCTGTTTTAAGCGGGAGAATTGAAATAGCTGGTCTCAACAGGTCCCTTCTCAATCACTCTTTGATTCTGTAATTTAAAATAAAACAAGGTCTCCACTGACTTTTCTGCAGCCTAGCAAGTACTATTGAAGAGGTTCCAGCATGCTTGGAGGTTGAGTCCTTCTAAATACTGAACTGTTCTCCTGCTCCAGCATAGGGTCCCTCCCACAGGATCCAGCTCTTCACAAACAACTCCAATGTGGGTCTTTCCCACAGGTTGCAGTTCTTCAAGAACTACTCCAGCATGCGTCTTTTCCACGGGGTGCAGTCCTTCAGGAGCACACTGCTCCAGCTTGGGTCCCCCATGGGCCACAATTCTTGCCAGGAAACCTGCTGCAGTCTGGGCTCCTCTCCACAGACCACAGTTCTGGCCAAGAGCCATGCTCTGGCATGGGTTTTCCACAGGCTGCAGTGTGGATACTTGCTCCTCCATGGATTGCACCTGTACCCTATAAGTAAATGTAGGCTGGAGAGCTGCTCAGACTAGGTAGAAAATCCAGCTGCCTATGTGTTATGGGTTTGTGTGGCGTGGTTTTCCTTGGTGGCAGGGGAGGGGGGCTGCAGAGGCGGCCACTTTAAGAAGTTGCTGGAAGAATTCGCTGCCCCAAAATGTCGGACCCGCGGGCCAAAATGTCGGACCCGCCTCTAGGCGGGGAGTGACGGTGGTAGCGCCTCTGGGAAACATATTTAAGAAGGGGAACCGGTAGAGTGGGGGGGGGAAACCTGAGAGGAACATCGCTGCCGACACTGGAATCATGGAAGTGGAGGGGGAGGAGGAGGAGCCTGAGGAGGCTGATGGCCCTGCAGCCCAGGGGGGTGAACGGTGGAGCGGAAGCTCCCGAAGGTGGCCGTAACCCCATGGTAAAAACCGCGCTGAAGCAGTGTGAGACGGGAGAGAAGCCCGCGGAAAGGACCCGCGCCAGGGAAGTTCGGGAAGAACTGAAGCCCGCGGAAAGGACCCGCGCCAGGGAAGTTTGTGAGGAACTGCAGCCCGCGGAAAGGAACCACGTTGGAGCAGGGAACGAGAGAAGAATCTTCCCCCTGAGGAAAGAAGCAGCAACGACGATGTGTGGCGAGCTGACTCAACCCCCATCCTCGATTCCCCTGCGCCGCCGGGGGGAGGAGGTAGACAGCATCGGTAGCGAACTGAGCCGGGAAGGCGGGAGGGGTGGGGGGAGGTTTGTTCTGATGTTTGGTTTCCCTTCCTAATACCCTTGTGTTTTGTTTTCTGTTTTGATTTGTAGTAAATGAAATTGATTTTGTTTCTTCCCCAAGTTGAGCCTGTCTTTTGCCCGTGACCATAAGCAGGGAGTGATCCCTCCCAGTCCTTGTCTCGACCCACGAGCCTGCCTTTGTATTTTCTCCTCATCCCAACGTAGCCAGGCGAGGGTGTGGGGGGTGAGTGAGCGGCTTCGTGGTGCTTTGTTACCGACTGAGCTGACCTGAAACCACGACACTATGTAACATCAAATAAGGTTTAAAATTAAGTGCCGTAGAAGTCAAATCTGAATTTTAGACTTAGATTATTAAGTATAGTTTAAATTTCTGCTCCTGGCACCTAAGTATCTTTTGGGATCTAGACCTTAACCCTCATCTGTTTTACCACTAATATGCAGTGCAGAGAAAAGTGTGATTACAGGTAGAAATGGAGTGTTGTCATTCATTTGCATTATTAGGCTTCAGGTTTACAGCAGCATCAGCACCGAGTGGACTCCATGTTAAAATAAAGTAATGTTTTGTAAGTTTGACTATATCTTCATTCACCAGTCACCTATCTTACAAAGCCAAAGCAGACTTCAAGCTGTCACACTGTTTTTAGCTGCTATCTTGAATATGGCTTTCCAAGAGACAAAAGCTCATTCCAGTCTGTGAATCAGGTGTGCCTGTGAAGATGAGTACTAAGAATATAAGCTCGTAGTTGTGGCTTTTCAGTTTCTCTGCAGTCAGAATTTTCTTAACTAAAACTTTTCACAGATTTGAATCTGTTTCCCTGGAAGCTGAGGGGTTCTAAATACAGGAATCTGATTTTGACAGATGTGAAATAAATAAATCTAGGATTAAGTCTTGCTGTTTTATCTTTAAAAGATAATTGACGTTACTCATGTCATGTACTGAAATTATTTGAATTAATTTGCAAACACAACAATTATGTTTATATTGGTAAAGAGGCACAGACCGATCTCTGACCCCAAGAACAGATGGCCTAGCATGGTCTGTGTCCTCACTGCTTAGGAGTTTCTCCCTCCAGAGCAGGCTACCCACAGTCTCTTTGTTGTGCTTGGCCCTGGGTCTCCTCTGAGCAACATCTGATACCCTATTAAACATGGTTACCGTGTGGCCCTGTGAAACATTATACATACATACGTATTTCAACTCAAAGTGTATGAAACACTGGGAGTGCTATACTATACACCACCAGTTTATTTTATAACTCTGATGAATTTATTCCATGCCTTTGGGTGAGAACTGAGGACATTTACAGGTGCAAGGACTGTTGGAGGACTTTGTAGGTAAAGGGAACCAAAACTTGGAGCAGTTTTCATCCATATGGCCTTTGGGGGAAGAATTTGCTATGAAATAACCCCCCCAGTCTTTGACTTGGGAACAGCTAGATGCGGTGGTCCAAAACAGAGACAGGGAGAAAATTGGCAAATAAATGCATTGTCAGGAGATGATACTGTAGCTTACCTTCCAGCACTCTCTTACTTATAATGGAGACATTCCTGAAAGAAGACAGGAAGTTATTTACTACATAAAGCTACATTTGTTATCTTTATTCCCTTTTTGCCTCTTGCTTTTGCATCTCAGTGAGAAGTAAACTGGCAAGCCTCCACTCACTCATTTGTATATCAATGAAAATTTGTTAAGACATTTCATCTTCATTCTAACTCAAGCCATAACAGGCATGTTCTGCATATCACCATACAGAAGAAAAAAAAAGATTGTTAGCTGTAAGTATGGCAAAAGTTCAATGCATTCAGTGTATAATTTAATGCTCATAGGAAATTACTTTATTCTTTATAATAGGAAGGTCAACTTTTTTCAGTTTTGTTAATGCTGAAAAGACACAAAGAATTTAGAATCTCAAATGAGAGAGAGAGATCTAGAAAGGGGAAAAAAATCCTGAAATATGCTTAACTGAGATGTCAGACAATAGAATCATTCATTCCCTGTAGAGAAAAAGATATTCACATGTATTGTAGCAAACTTTGTGTGAAAAGAGAGCCATGTATCTCGCTATGCCATTGTGACTAACCACTCCACAAATTTTCTTTTTTCCTTTTCACACATTTCTGCAGCTCGGCATAGTGGCAATCAACAATAAAAAGTTTCTCATAATTTCTTTTTTACCATTTCAGCACAAATATAGCATGAAAAATCTGTTCCCAAATGTTTAATTTTTGGTAGTTTTTGGCATAACAGGTGGTATTCATCTAATCTTAGACTAAACTAATTAAACTACCCCACTAGTAACTAACTAAACTAGTACCTGAACTAGCTGTCCTCGTTTCTACTCCTGAGGACTGAGAATAGACCTTAGTAACACGTAATTTATATCATCCTTAAAAGATTTTAAAATTATATAGAAAATTAACTAACCTGTAGATATCTCCAGTGTCTATATGGTAGGTTGTCTACATCTTTGAGATGAATCACACATTCCAAATACTTGCACATGAGAAAACCAGAAATAAAAAATGAGAAGCATGTTGTATAACTCATCTGACCAGATGTCAACATACATTTTAAGATCAAATAAACCAAATTCTTTTTCTCTTCTCTGATTAGGAAGACAGCTTAGGTTTACTAGCTCAGATATAGGGCATCCACATTTGGTCAGTGGCAGTATCACATGAGCATTATTATTTGCAAAAATTAAGAAGTTCAGAAAACATTATCTTGTTGGAAGAAAATTAGGGTTTGTTGTTTTTTGGGAGGTTTGTTTGTTTGTTTGTTTTAAATGGATTCTCAGTTTCATTCACTGAATTTCTATTGTGATCCTTCTGGAGGCAATGCAGTATGTAAGAAATTCCTGTAGCTACCATCAGGATGGCAATCTCTATCAGAAGCAGAGTGGTCCGCTGATAAAAATCAAAATTAAATTTTGATCAAAATCAAAATTTTATTTTTAATCAAAATTAAAAAATAAAGATTTACACTTTTTTTTCCTTCTAAACATAGAAAATAAGAAAGGGCATTATTTTAGCTTTCTAGGTTAGTGATCTCATTTATTCCCTCAGTATCCCTATAGACAAGTAGGCTTTGTTCTTCCCTAATTTGTTCCCAGATAAAACTTGTTTCAATTTACCTTACCAAGTACATTGAAGAACCAGATCCTCAACTGAAATACTACAGAATCAATTTTCACAGAAATAAAGGACATCATAGAATGTTTTGTGGCTAATTTATTTAGCCTCACAGCAGGTCTGCCTTGTATAATAATAATCATATTCCTTAGCTTTGCTAGGGGTTATGTGGGAGTATTGTTTCCCTTTGCACTTTTTTTGTGCCAGAAAGGTCATTTAGAGCATAGCTAATCCATTTATCTAAGATCCTTTGAGACAGAAAGTAAATAATGTAGTACCCTCATCCCAATAAATCTTTATCATCCCAGCTACTGCATTCTTCCTTCCCTTGGGTATCAATTGCTTTGTTGCAGTACTTTTTTTCCCTAACACTTCATCACTTTCCTTGTTTATACACATGTATTAAAAAAGCTTTTTACTAGAATGAATGTTAGAAACCTAACTGCAACTAAATTAGCAAATACTCCAATTGACTGTCTGCCTAACCCCCTCCTATTATTCTATATAGATATTTCAAATTTTTCTCCATTTGCTTTCCACATATACTTTTTACCTTTTTTACTCATGATGTTTATATCTATTCCTTGTGATTTGTCTATTAGCATTTCTTGAAAATATGTTTAATCACATAAAACCTCACATTTTGCTCATTTTTTTCTTTTTATTTAGAGTTGTATTAGGAAAGCTATTTGATTTCTGAAATCTGTATCTCCTAAAACCATTTTTTTTTCCACATATCCATTTGTGAGGATGAATATTGTTTGGAGTTTGGGGATAAAATCTTTCATCAGTGGAGAATAGTTGTCTTAGTTTTCACAGTGTGTAGTTCCTTTGGGCTCGGTACCTCGCTGCGGATGTCTTCCCAGTAGAAGCTATTTCTTAAGGGTATTCAAGTCTTCCAGTAGGCTGGAATTCTGATAGGCATTGCAGGCTAAGTAAAAATAAACAAACAAATACAAATTCTTCTTCAGTAATTTTTAAATTTCTGGCCTATATATTTCAATACCATCCAATTTATCTTCCTAGGTAAAATAAAAATGCTGTATTTTAGTTAATGACAAAAAACTAAATGTGTAGATTTGCTTTACTACAAGTATTACAAGGTATTATTAAGCACGGTCCTGCAGCGTTACAGTCATTGCAAATTTTGACACTGGCTCTCATGAGCATGCATATGAGGCCATTTGATTGTGAAAAGGAAAAGCCTTGTTTGTAAATGCAAGGTGATAGCTGGAGGTGAAGCTGTCTTTTGAGAGCAAGTAGATATGCCTGTATGTAAACAGTCTGTAAATGGATTTAGCTCAATATGGCCTACATATCAATCTGCAAATTCTGTGTATTTCTAAAATACCATCTTATGACCTCGCCTGCCATCATCTTACTCCCTTTGTCAGTCTGTCAATTAATTTCAAACAGGATAATAAATCCTTTAAAGTAATATATTTCTTGGGATGGTATAAACCACTTGAATGACTATAACAAAACTTCCTTGCTTGGAAACAAAATTATCCTTTTCCACAGTGGAAGAAGACATTATGATTGCCATGTGAAAAAGAAACATCTAGTCCTATCAAGAGTTATCACAGACAAATTAAAAAGCACGTATTTTCAGGACTGTATTCTTCTATTTCCAGCTGCTCATAGGAACCGAATGCCAGAAGTATTCCCACAGAACATCAGGCAAAAGCCTGGAAAACTGCTCAAAGCCTAGTAAAATGGCTTAATGCACACCTCTGCAAAGTGCATGTAATGACATTTTTCTACCACCATTTTTTCCTGCATTTACATCATAGTTATCCCCCACGTTATTAATTAATAAATAATGGTGTATTTTTCACAGTATATCTAGTGTGCAGTTATGAAAGTATTACAAAACCATGAAGATGCAACTGCAGCAGTTACTGACATTACCTAAGTCATAGACCTAAATAAACTTCCTATCTCTTGATTGTGTCATTGGGACAGCCTTTCAAAACACTTAAGGTAGTATCCTGGTTTTTGAGGGTGGGTTTTTTTGGCTTTCAGTAGATTCCTGTTATTAGGTATTGTGAAAACCTTTCCTTAAGTCAAATGCAATGCAAAATAATCCACTATCAAGCTTGTTATGCTGTTCAAAAGACAAAACACATAGATATTTAGGACAAGCACAATATTTAAGAGGTAATTTCTCTACTAAATTCTCTCAGAACTGTTAAAACTTTTCAGTTGACTTATATTTCTCCCTCAAAATAGCAATTACTGTGCCCTCTATATTTCACCTTTTATGTCAGAAATTACTTCTTTTACATAAGAAATGGGTCAGTAGAAAAATATTCATAAAATATAAAAATATCAAAATGGATTATTAGGAATCTGAAAAAGAAGTATTTCTAAGCTATTTGATTCCTGGTTATTCAGGCAGAAATTTGTGTCCTAGATTTCACAATTATTGCTAAAAATTACATTTAGGATGGAGCTATCACAAATTACAATAAAAAATGGTCTTTCTATCACAGTCAGCCTGTTCTTTCAAAAAAAGTGATCAACTGACAGGAAATTATGATTGCTTTTGGCTAAAATCGGATAAATAAATAACGTATAGAGCCATATAAACAGGCATATCGTCAGACCAAAATTCGAACTAGTCTAGTATTTCTCCTCCAAAAGTAGCTAAGAGCAGATTTTTAAGGAAGAGCACAGTAACAGATCAATCATTAAATTATGTTTCCTCAGAATATCTTTTTTTCTGTAGTTCATGCCTCAAAACATCCTAAACCAGGAGTAGTGTAATTTTAGCTGATACAGCTTCATAGATTTTGCTCCTATGTTTTTTAACCCCATTTAGAAGTTTACTACTCATATCTTGCAAGAAGAAATTCTACAATGTAATTGCATATTATATGAAGAACCACCTCTGTTCCTTTGTTTTGAACTTGCCATCTGTTAAGCTACTTTGACTTCTTTATGCTTATAACTAGATGTCTTACTGGGGGCTAGATGTAGGACTAGATGTCCTATTAGATGACTTGTCCTATTCTTGCACTAGTGTTCTCTATGAACATTTTCCACACTACTTATGACTTACACACATTTATAATATCTCCTTTAGTCAATCTCCTTCTTTTTTTTTTCAGACTGAAGGGTTCTTTTTTATTTAATTTTTCCTCAGCAAAAGCAATTCCATATTTTCTTTTTTGTACTGTTAGAGTTCAGATATACTTTTTTTGAGATGAGGGGATCTAAACTGCACATAGAAGTCAGAAAGATTATACACAATGGCATATCCTTTTTTTGTTTGTTTGTAGTATTTTGGGTTTTTTTCTCTAATCCTTTCCTAGTAATTACCAGTGGACTTTTTTTTTCTTTTTCTTTTTCTTTTGAAATAGCTGCTGATTCTAGAGATGAAATTTCCACAGAACCATCTATAACTCCAAGACCTTGTTTCTGACAGCTATTAGTCATCTCAGAGCCCAATATTAAAGCATAGAATTCTTTTTTCCCATGTGTTACTTTACACTGATCAGTGGTGAATTTCATCTGCCATTTATGTCTCAGTAACAGAGACTTGTAAAATCTTTCCATAGTTCCCTACAGTCTTTACTACCTACATGAATTATTTAATATCATGAGCAAAATTTATGATTTCATAGTCCTCCTTTCCAGATTTTTATGAATACATTGAAGACCTTCACTACCAACACAGACAACTGGGAGTTAAGGATGTTAAAAAGTAATAAAAAACTTAGTAGATAAGATTAAATCAAAGATACTACTAGCCTATATCCCATGCTTGGCAATGGATAACATCAGATGCTGACAGAACAAAGCATAAATGACATAATGATACTGTTCCTTCATACCACATCTTTCAGTACAAAAGTCCTGATCATGATGTGATATTTTTATGCCACTGGTAAGACTTCAATGTTAGGTCTCTCTCCACAGTGTAAATTTACCACTTATATCCTCTGTTTTCTGTCATTTAGCCAGTCTTTTACCTATGTGAATGATTTTACCTCTCATAGATTTATAGAACAGCCCAGGTTGGATGGGACCTGGAAAGATCATCTGGTCCAACCTTTCATGGAGAAGGTAGCCTAGATGAGATTATCAGAAAGGAAGCCTAGATGAGATTATCCCAGTCCTGCTTAGTTTATTGATCATCCTTTGGTGATGGACCTTGTCAAATGCCTTTTGGAAATTTCTATAGACTATATTGGCTGGGTCACATATATATCAGCTGGATTTATTTGCAGCTACTGATAAATTGGCCTTACAGCAATAAAGACTCTACTCTTCATTTCCAGTGTAATGCTGAGTATAACTTTCATAGAAATAATTCCACTGAAGCCTACTTAGTACATGAATTTTTTAAAAATGAAAATACAGAAATAGTAATAATATATCTGTGAGAGGAAGAATTATGTTTAGAGGTTCCCTGATGGCCTGTCAGAGCACCTTTCTAGAATTTTGCTTGGTTATGTTAAAAAACTTAGCTGGTTGAGTCCAAGCACATGAGCTACTTCTTGCTAAGTACTGTTGAGAAGAAAGCTGGACCAGGGGCTGCCTCTCCTTCCCTTGGGACCTTCTGTGAAACTAACACTGCCCCTTGGCCCTGCCTATGCTCTCACCCTTGACACCAGTCTTGCCTTCACTGCAGCCTGTTATTGTTGCTCCTTAAAATGTCCCAGGTGGACATTTTTCTTGAATCCTTTGCTTTTTTTTTTTTTCTTTTTGCCTTTTTTGTTTGGCTGTTAAAAAAACCCCAAAACCTCTCTGAGTTTTATGTTTCAGAGTCAGTTGTCTGACATGAAAACCATTACAATTTAGATGTCTACATATGTATTATTTGAACAGTTCACATATGCTTAACAGCTCTATAAATTCCACTGTTTGGATTAGTGACCCCCACATAAGACCCTAATGTCACCTAATATGCCTGAAGTTGTCAACGGTATCCACATGAACTGGCAGCTTTCTCAGAGGACATATGGGGGGATCTGTGTTCATCTTGAAGAGCAGCTGCTGGAAAAGCAGGGTAACGAAGGTGCTCAAATCCATTAACTGCATTATTGGTTTTCCTTTGACTGTACTCAGACTTTAGCCACCTAGCTCACTTGAAGAAACCCAGATTTAGATAATTAATTACAGGTATCTACAACCTAGAGCTGAATCCCAACTTCAAAGACAGGTGTCTGGAATATGAAATGTAGCCCTATTCTAGCAATCTGATTTCCCAACTACTTCCTATTTTGCCTGAAAATAATATAACTTTTAAAATAAAGGTGAATATAAATGCTGGCAGTAATCTGGCAGTTTGGGAAGCATTGACAAAAAATGTAGGGACTTGTGGATCAACTAAGCCACCTAAGTTTCCTCTTAAAGTAAATTGAACTTCCTAAATATCTCTGTCTGAATTAAATTCTCATTGCTTCAATTAAATTCAATTTCAAAATGACTTTTGAAACAAAGAGTGAGACAGCTTGAAATAAGCATAAACAAAGCATGAAAGTTTGTCCACCTTGGAGTGGGACAGCGTGAGCAGCTGCACTCTGGCGCGTGGTGTGGCACTGTGGGGTGAAATACTCAGGGTGACAGTGCAGGGACCACACCTCACGTGTGTGAGCATGAGCCTGGCTGGGGTGCTTTCTCAGCAGCGTACCCGTCAGCAAGGTGCCCCTCCAGAGCACCCTCAGCTCCCACAGGAAGGGTGTGCATGGAGGACAACCCTCAATCCCTGGGCAGTGGGGTGCTGGTGACCTACATGACCTGTATCTGTGTGTGTGAATGAGTGTGTGTGCGTGTGTCTGGGGGTGTGTGTTTGTGTGTGACAGAGAGAGAGAGAAGGTCATTGGCTACAGAATGGTGTTTAGAAATTTACAGGTTTTTATTGACTTTTTTCAATGTCTAGTATTGCGGTTTATCTTCTGTACTGCTGTTACTGATATTGAACATGTAGTTCACAAATTGCTTGTTAATTACATGTCATTAATAAATCAATAAATTGCTTTGATTGTGATTTTGTTTAAATTACATGAAGTGAGAAATTTTTACCTGTGATAGATATCCTGAGGTTCTCAGGTCTTTGTTGTGGATAGCTGGAATACCTATTTAATTTTTTGTGTCTAAAAATGTATTTTGATTTCATAGGCTGCAAATATAAATAGTCTGCCCTGTCAAACCCCAATATTTTAAAGTATAACTCTTGATATTTCTGAAAACATTAGTTCCACATATCTGTATTTCAATATTGTTAAGAAAGACTGTAATTCATTATAGACCTAATTCAATAGCCTACCCTGTGTCATCCTGCCCAGCCTCCAACTAATCCAGAAGTGTCATAAATTGCAACTCTATTTACATCTCTTGGAAACACTGTGGTATTTCAAATAATGTTAAACATCTCCATTTGAACTGCTATGTCAAGCTCTCTATCAGCATGTAAAATAGGACCATTTACACACAGTGAGAAAGATTCCTGCAGAATGAGAGCTCTCAGCTGGATACAGATTCATGTAAAGAAATTACTGAGAAATTGAGTCACAAATGTATCGTTGAAACACCAGGAAGAAAATCAGCACGACTAAACCAGTCTATGGAACAAACTTGCTACCTAGGTCAAAAAAGAAAGAGCAATAAAATTGGATGTTTTGTGATAAACACTGAAGGGTTTAAAGGTGTATTTAATGTTTTTCTACCTGTAGTGATATACTTCATAAGCTAAGTATCAAAAGGAAAACAAATAATATAACTAACTTGCCAAACTGGGAAACCCACCTGCAAGTATTTAATCAGCATTTGGGGTACAATTCATTAAGTTTCATTTAGTATAAGAGACCTAAAGAGAAAAAAGATTTGGGGTAGAAGAAAATTGTTTAAATCTATACAGCAATATCTTTGGTTGTATCAGATTACATTACATGTATCTGAATATCCATTTTTCAGACTCTGCAGTCACATCACATACTTTCATAAGTGCAAAGGTTTTCTCCAGTTTGAAATGCCTAAAATACATTTCATATCATGATGCATTTGACAAAGGTGTATATTCTTTATTGCTTCTGTTAAGACACTAGGTGCAGACAAACACATCAGAGGGGAAGAAGAGGCAAAGGTGGCTTTTTGCTTGGGTTTTGTCTGCTCTGCAGACTGATGTAAGTGCTCGTCCTCACAACAGCTTTTACATTGTCACCAAGCTGCTTTGCATTCCACACTTGCTTTAAAATAAAGCTCTTCAGCTACATTTCTCCCACCCTGATATGTTACACCTGCTTCCAGCACACTTCTGGGCAAGACAAACTAGAGATAGAAAAACACGAAGTTTCTCCTCTATACCTCTAGGGGAACTCCTATAAATTCCTAATCCCATGTGTGGGAATACAGTAATGAGAATCAAAGGTAAACAGTTTATAAACTTACTGTTTCAGCAATAAAATGTCCATTCATGTTCACCATCCTATCTGTAATGCCAAATAAAGTAGTTCATTTCTTTTTATTTTTTTTAATTCTCTTTGCTGTAAGTGACTGGTAACACATTAGAACAGAAGTGAAAGTGAAATCTGATTTAATAAGAACAATGACAAAACTCAAAATTCAATTCAGGTGAAATACTGATTTATGTAGGATATCATACCCCTGTAGTGCTAAAAAGATTTTAAAAAATGTTGTCGAGGAGACAGCTTGAAAACATTGAAACCTTGAAAATGAGGCACAATATAAATTCTTCCTTAGTCTTAAGCAGACCTTCTGCATGTGGTGAATTTCACCTTTGATGCACTTCTGTCTAAATTATTTTGGCTGCCCCAAGTTTGTGATAGACTCATTTTGCTCAACATTTTCCAGTATTGAAAAAAATTACACGGTTTGCCCAATTTAAGTCAATGTGTCATCTAAGCTGATAGAGGTTCTCTGTTTCTTTCCATTGGTATGTGACAGGAAAAGAAAAATAGAGTATTTCTTTCTTTCTATTTATTTTGTTGTTTAGCATAAAAAGAAACTTCTGCAATGTTTTAAATATTGAAGGTAATGTATTAATGCAATAAAATGGTACTGATTTCTGTTGTTGAAATGACATTTAACAAAAGTAAAACAAAATGAAAAAAGCATTGATTTTGTTGATTTTGTTTTTAGATCCTCAGTCAAACTTTGATATATTACTAAATAAAATAAATTTGGGGAAGTTATTTGGTTTTGGATTTATTCCAATATTTATGCCATTGAAAGTGTGATATGGAAAGAAGAGGTAATATTTTTGTTACACGAGATGATAATATTGGAAAAGACAGAAAGCTTTTGGACAAAGTCTTTTCACATATATTTTTATATCACTATGGCTACAGCATACTGCCATTATTATATTATTTCCAGAAGTCGACACAGAGTGGTAGAAATATGATGAAGAAAGGCCTGAAAGCTCCAGAGGTATTCACATAAAGAGACTAATTTACAGAAGTAAAAATAATTAGTTTAAGAATATATATATATGTAATATATATATATACAATTCAGCAACTCCAGAACTTGGGACTGAGGATCAACTTACTCCTGATCAACAAGTGCAGTAACCTTAATAATGCACTTTCATTAGTATGAAAAAAACAGCTCTTCTCATCAAGTAAGTTCAAATCCAGGTATTTCAAAGGACACAAATATAAGTAAATGCCCTCATATGAATTCTTTGAGATTATTTGAGACTCTGTTTTTCTTCTTTCTTTCACTGTTTCTATGTCCCATCCACTGAATCAGGGAGTCTGCAGCCTGCTAATTTCACATCCATTCACTCCAGACATTCTGCTTCATTACTTCTTCCCTTCTTTTTATTGTCCTTTAAATTTCTCACTTTGTTTTCTCTGTGTCTCATGTCTCCCTTTATATCCTTATTCCCTCAGAAGTATATACTTCATATATTAGGTATATGTAGTAGAGGTGAGTGAAATCATTTTCAGTAGAAGAGACTTAAATACTGTGATGTTGAAGCTGGTAAAAGAACTAATATTGAATAAAAAAAAAAATGCATGATATGGTAAGGTTGCTTGTAATTAAACTATAGACATTTTGGCTCACTGTCTTTTGTTTACTTACCAGATAATAAAATAATTAATTACCACAATTAATATTTCCAGTTGAACAAATAAAATCTTACTTGAATAAACAAAAAACCCTAAAAATCTTATTTCAGAACATTTGGTTTTTTAAGCATTTGATTTTTACCAGCTGACATATATTCTTCATTGAGATTGTGTGGTTGGTTGACCCTGGCTGGGTGCCAGGTGCCCACCAAAGCCATTCTATCACTCCCCCGCCCTCAGATGGACAGGGGAGAGAAAATATAACGAAGGGCTCCTGGGTCGAGATAAGGATAGGGACAGATCACTCAACCAATTACCGTCACAGGCAAAACAGACTAGATTTGGGGAAAATGAACTTAATTTATTGCCAATCAACCAGAGTAGGGTAATGAGAAATAAACCCAAATCTCAAAACACCTTCCCCCCCACCCCTCCCTTCTTCCTGGGCACAGCTTCACTCCCAGATTCTCTACCTACCCCCACCAGTGGTGCAGGGGGACAGGGAATGGGGGTTACGGTCAGTTCATCACACGTTGTTTCTGCCATTTCATCCTCCTCAGGGGGAGGACTCCCCACACTCTTTCCCTGTTCCAGTGTGGGGTCCTTCCCACGGGAGACAGTCCTCCACGAACTGCTCCAGCGTGAGTCCTTTCCATGGCCTGCAGTCCTTCAGGAACAGACTACTCCAGCATGGGTCCCCCACGGGGTCACAAGTCCTGCTAGAAAACCTGCTCTGTGGGCTCCTCTCTCTGTCCACAGATCCGCAGGTCCTGCCAGGAGCCTGCTCCAGCACGGGCTTCCCATGGGGTCACAGCCTCCTTCGGGCACCCACCGGCTCCAGCGTGGGGTCCTCCCCAGGCTGCAGGTGGATATGCGCTCCACCGTGGACCTCCATGGGCTGCAGGGTGACAGCCTGCCTCACCATGGTGTTCCCCATGGGCTGCAGGGGAATCTCTGCTCTGGTGCCTGGAGCACCTCGTCCCTCCCCTTCTTCACTGAGCTTGGTGTCTGCAGGGTTGTTTCCCTTATGTATTCTCACTCCTCTCTCCGGCTGCCGTTTCTGTGAGTCCCCACAACTTTTTTCCCTTCTTAAATATGTTATCACAGAGGCGCTACCACTATCACTGATTGGCTCAGCCTTGGCTGGCGGCGGGTCCATCTTAGAGCCGGCTGGTATTGGCTCTATCAGACATAGGGAAAGCTTCTAGCAGCTTCTCATCAGAAGCCACCCCTGTAAACATCTCCCCTGCTACCAAAACCTTGTGACACAAACCCAATATATTGAGAGGTTTCTCAAAATCATGGCTTCCAATTATAAATTTTGTATCTGGTTTATTTTAATTGCCTCCATGTTTTCACTGTATAAGAGTGAGGTGAAGTTAGGAATCAAGATGAGGAATAGGAACAATGACTGCTAGACTGCAGCTCACATTTTCAAATTTTCCAGTCAGACTTTCCTGTAACAGAAAGATGTGTGCATTTATAGTTTTGTAAAGAACTTACGTCGTCCCTTCTAAAATACATACTCATAACAAACATAATGTTTTCTCAAAACACTGTATGCTGTCTCCTCCCCCCCTATTTTACTTCATTGTTATTGCTGTTGGGAATTGGAGACCCTGTGGGAATTTTAGGAAGGGATGATAACAACAGTAACAACAAACCAAAGTTAGTCAGTGATCATGAAACTTAACAGAGAAGCTTCTTAAGACAAAAAATAATATCCTAAAAGGTGAAAAGCTCAGAGGAGAGCTGGGGGAAGATACATTTCTAAAAAATTGGATTTCATAGCAAATGCATAGGATTTCTCATTCTGCTGCTGTGATTTTGTGGTTTTGACACACAAAAAAAAGATGTATTTCAGTTAAATTGCTGAACAGAACAAATAAGAACACTGACTATGGGCATCTTGACACAGCAAAGAACCATGCACAGAGATGACAGGGGGTGGTAGACTGGGCAAATCATCTGGACAGATTGCTCTCTCTGCCCCTTAAATGACGTGTGTACCCTTTCCATTTTAAGTACATAGTGCCCCTTGAATTCAGGGATAGGGATGGATCCCTGGCACCTTCTGTTAAGCCGTAATGCTGGCTTTATCCCTACAATAGCTTACTAATAAATAAAATGGATCAAGAAACATTCCCTTGCACTGAGATCAAGTGGCATGGAGTATTTCATTTCACATGTTCAAACTCTTCACTCCTCAGTAGGTTTTACTCTTCTGTACCACCATTGGGTAACAGCCCCTTTGATTTTGTATCCCTCAAACTATGATGGGGTTGCTTAGGAAAATTCTTCTTGGACTGTAGGAAAACCATATTGTAGGCCAACTTGATAATACATATGAACATGGCCCCCAGACCAGCACCAGCTATAGTTTCTTTAATGGTATTGACATAGCCTTAAGGGTCTTTTCCTCGTGGTTTTCATCGTGTATATAAGTTTGTCTCTGTGTAACTTAAAAGCTGGAAAAGGTCAAGGCAAGGACTTAATAATCCCAGTTTGGGGGGTTGAATAATCTGAATTCAGTGCAGTGCAAAAGGAGGAAGAACAAACACAGTTACGTCATGTGACTTTTCTGACTCCCCCCTAGAGAGAGACCAGGATGATCTCAAGGGCAAAACAGACATGGGGTTGCTCCAAGTTTTATCAGCATCCTTTATGTCATTTTGTTCAGCTAGGAATATATGAAGCACAGGAGCAAGAAAGGACTGTATGTCCTGGCAGAGTTTTAATGCTAAGGGCTAAAAGAAGAGTCAGCAGAGATAAGTCAGTCTGAGTTTTCCACATCTTCAATGCTTATTCTTGATTAACTTGCTTCTGTTAATCATTTATCAGTAGTGTGTACTAGAGGAAAACACCAATTTCTCATCTAATAATAACTTCATAACTCTTCTGTGGGTATATCACAAGTTTTTAAGGAGGCAATAACAATGTGAGCTTTAATGTCATGCTTTTAATTGCAGATTTCAGCAGCTTGTACTCATTCATGGCAAAATTACATCTGTATGCTGAACACATAATTATATGTATTTAGATTCCTTCCTGATAAAGGAAAATACACCGCAACCTGTTACCCTGTCTAGTTTAACTGAGGTATTCCTTTAAAAAATATAAATATCGGAGCAGCTCATCTATTAATAAACCAGAACCTTGAAATTACTGGAAGAAAAAGGGACTTCAGTGTAGTCTAAATGAGCCTATCATTTCAGTTACTCAATCTGCTTTTATCAGCAGACAAAATAAATAAATACAAACTGATTTCTGTTACCAAGTGCAACTATACATTGGGTGGATTAAGCATTATTTTGCACATTGCTATGTATCTTTCTATTAAAATAATAAAGTATTCTGAAACACATTATGCCATATGGCTCTTATTGCCGCAGAGCAGCTGGGCTAAATTATCAAAGGAGGATGCACAATTAAGCAGGATCTTACTAGTACAATCGAGGTCTGTAATTAAGCCTCTGTCTCCATAGACACATCTGGTCTCTGCCTCTTCACTGTGTTCTGGAATGTGAGATTTACTGTTCTTTGGCAATAACGTGTGTGTTGGGATGGTTGGGGTTGGGTTTGTATGTACACAGGGCTCTATATACTAAACAAAGATGTGCAAGATCGAGGCCTTACTGTTAATGAACTAAATATCAGAGGAGGACTTAATTTATCTTCTTAGGATGTTTTAAAATTTCCATTAGTCACATATTTGCCTGTATCTATTTGCATGTTTTTGAAAAAAAGCGTGGATATCTGAAAACAATGGAATCATAGACTACATCACACTTAAAATAGTAGTACAGTTGTCTGTAGAATTTTGGTTTTTTTTTTTAAATACTATGCATTATGTAAATAATGTAACACCTACAGGCTAAAAAGGATTTTCCATTTCTATTCTGTACTTAATTATTAGTTAGAATGCATTTAAAATGTGTTATTCAGTACTGCAAAAAAAATACACATATTACAGATCATAGACTAAGAATCAAAATCACAACTGTAATTTCAAAGTAAACAGATTTTACATTGTCTCTGTACTATTCTCATACTTGTATTAATGCAATAAGAGCTGATGCCACTTATTCATAGAATCATTTAGGTTGGAAAAGACCTTTAAGATTATCGAGTCCAACCACCAACTATGCCCACTAAACCATGTCCTGAAGTGCCTTCTCTACATGCTTTTTGAATACCTCCAGGGATGGTGACTCCACCACTTCCCTGGGCAGCCTGTTCCAATGCCTAACCCTTTCAGTAAAGAAATTTTTCCTTATATCCAATCTAAACATCCTCTGTCGCAACTTGAGGCCATTTCCTCTTGTCCTATCGCTAGTTACTTGATAGAAGAGACCAGCACCCACCTCACTACAACCTCCTGTCAGGTAGTGGTGGAGAGCAATAAGGTCTCCCCTCAGCCTCCTTTTCTCCAGGCTGAACAACCCCAGTTCCCTCAGCTGCTCCTCAGAAGACTTGTGCTCCCGGCCGGCCCCTCACCAGCTTCAGTGCCCTTCTCTGGACATGCTCCAGCACCTCAATGTCTTTCCTGTAGAGAGGCCCAAAACTGAATACAGTACTCAAGGTGCGGCCTCACCAGTGCCGAGTACAGGGGGATGATCACTTCCCTGCTCCTGCTGGCCACACTGTTTCTGATACGGTCCAGGATGCCATTGGCCTTCTTGGCCACCTGGGCACACTGCTGGCTGATATTCAGCCAGCTGTCAACCAGCAGCCCCAGGTCCTTTTCTGCCAGGCAGCTTTCCAACCACTCTTCCCCAAGCCTATAGCGTTGCATGGGGTTGTTGTGACCAAAGTGCAGGACCTGGCACTTGGCCATAGAATCATAGAAACATTTAGGTTGGAAAAGACCTTTAAGATCAAGTCCAACCATCAACCATGCCCACTAAACCAATAGTTTGGGTTGGAAGGGACCTTTAAAGATCATCCAGTCCAACCACCCTGCCAAGGCCAGTGACATCTGAAACTAGATCAGGTTCCTCAAAGCCCTGCCTAACCTGACCTTGAACACTTTCAGGGATGGGGCATCTACAACTTCTCTGGGCAATCTCTTCCAGTATCTCACCACCCTTATTGTGAACAATTTATTCCGTAGGTCCAATCTAAACCTACCTGTTTTCAGTTTAAAACCATGCCTCTTGTTCTGTAACTATAGCCCTTTGGTAAAAAGTCCCTCTCTGCCTTTCTTGTAGGCCCCCTTTAGGCACTAGAACGTTGCCGTAAGGTCTCCCCAGAGCCTTCTCTTCTCCAGGCTGGACAACCCCAACTCTCTCAGCCTGTCTTCACGAGAGGTGCTCCAGCCCTCTGATCATCTTCATGGCTCTCCTCTGGACCTGCCCTAACAGGTCCATGTCTTTCCTGTGCTGAGTACTCCAGAACTGGATGCAGTACTGTCGCGTCCCAAAGTTGGAGCGACTCAGGTTTGTGGATTTCTTTTGTCGGAATTAAGGTGAACCGACACCAGGGGAGTTCAAACAACAATCAACATTTATTCAACCTAGCTAACCTTGCCCAAGTACAAGTGAATTTATCAATATGAACCTTGCATCATATCATTTAGCCACTGTTTGAAAAGAGAAGAGAGGTGTAGAAAAAGAAGCGGAAAAAGGAACAGAAGGGAATCCCTCCCGTTGAGTCACGAGGTTCAGAGTAGACCCCCTTGCTTTCTGAACTCCTTCTCAGAGAGGAGCCCAGGGGCGGCTAGATCCACTCCTAGTCTCAGACTTGGTCAACGGTTTATGTTTCAAAGGATGGGGTGTAGGGACTTGTGGAAAAGAGAGAGGAAAAAGAGCGAGAAAGAGAGAAAAGACAGAAATAAAGACAGAAAGAAAAGGAAAAGAGAGAAGAAAAGGGAGTCACCAGTCCTGGGTCCAGCGTTGGTCCAGCCAGCGTAGAGATCCAGTTCTGGAGGGCGCGCGCCGAGCATTCATTCTTCCTTCTTTTATAGTGTGTTAGTCGGTGGTCTCGACATGCGCAGTTCACGTTCCCGGGCTTCTCTGGAATCAGTCAGTGAGCTTGGGGGGNCTGCTTCTCACCCCATCCCACCAGCGAGGAGGCTGGGGGTGGCACAAGGAGTTGGGAGGGGACACATCCAGGACAGCTGACCCCAACTGACCAAAGGGATATTGCAGACCATATGACATCATGCTCAGCATATAAAGCTGGGGGAAGAAGAAGGAAGGAAGAGGGACACGTTTGGAGTGATGGGGTTTTTCTCCCAAGTAACCGTTATGCGTTATGGAGCCCTGCTTTCTTGGAGATGGCTGAACATCTGCCTGCCGATGGGAAGTGGTGAATGAATTCCTTGTTTTGCTTTGCTTGTGCGTGTGGCTTTTGCTTTCCCTATTAAACTGTCTTTATCTCAGCCCACAAGTTTTCTCACTTTTCCCTTCCAATTCTCTTCTCCATCCCACCAGGGGGGAGTGATAGAGTGGCTACGTGGTGCTTAGTTGGCAGCTGGGGTTAAACCACAACATGAAGGTAAGAATATTGTGGGCAGGCTGTATCAAAGGCCTTACAGAATTCCAGGTAGATGACATCCATAGCTTTTCCTCTGTCCACTGTTGCAGTCACTGCATCATAGAAGGCTAGTAGATTAGTCAGGCATACACATGCAATCAAGTTAACAGTTGAGTAGGAGTAAAATGAGAAGTGAAGGTACACACGAAATCAAGTAGCACATACATTATCATTGTAAACATGCAAACGTACATACATCATTAACAAGAAGCATACTTTCAGTCTTTGAAGGATATAATGGGTTGTACTGAATTAGTTCCTGTTGGATCACAGTGGCACAAACATAAAAAAGTCTTTGTACAAGTGTCACATATGTGAGAAAACATAATTATTTCTGCACCGCAGGTATTTGCTGCTGACAATCAGCTTCATATAAAGCCTATCAGAAACAACAGAAAAGTTCTCAGCAATTTCAGTGGTTCTTATATTAAGCATCATGTGAGGAGTTTGTTTATAATATAGTAAGTAGACAAATGTTTCCTTTTGCATTTAAATAAACAAGTTTTGCTAATTATAGTGGTTAATAAATAAATCCCATCATTGTGCAACTAAACCTTGTAAAATAAAAAACTTTGGGCTTGATCTTGTCTCTAGATCTCACACAGTCATACCTATACAATGAATATATGCATACATACATAAATATGCACTCACCTCTTGTTAAACTGGAGCCAGAATAAAATTAGTATTTCATATTCTAATGACAAAAACTGAATAACTTAAAAATCCTCTATTGTATAAAAGGGGAGAAAAAATCTGCGCTAGGTTTCAACATTCAGCATAGTAGAGTCTAATAGACAGAAGCTTGCATATTCAGGCCAGAAACACACTGCTGACTCCACACCACTGTTACAATGAGGATAATAGTTGCCCTGTGCATGTGAGGAAGACTTTCTTAAATACTAAATGCATGAACTTACCTTGTGTGGTTTTTTCCACTCTATTCTGCAGGTTTTATGAGGAAAACTTTCAGGACTGGGGCTATGGTATATTAGTGATTGGAGCCTTTTTCTGAGAATAATTTGAATCAGGGCTGAAAGACACTCATAACTTAAAGGCCTATTTATTTACTAATTTTCCTGTCCTTTGAGATAGCTAGGATGTACTAACAAGCCATTTCTTTTCAAGAAGAAGAAGAGACTTGAAGTGATGATGCCTGCCCAACACTGGGCAGTGGGAGTTTAGAAAACTGGATCTTTGAACTGGATCCAATTTTACTGGTAACAGTCTTGAATGGAGTTTTTGTTACCTGACTCTGTCTCAATAAATATGAACTATGTGGTGTTCTGGTTACTGAGGAAACATGCTGCAAATGTCCTACCCCTGTTGCATTATAAATGATAGCACAGTAGCCTTGTGCTGTTCAGAATGAAAGGAATGGAAAGGCAGAAATCAAAGACAAGGAACTGCAGCAGGTAGGTAACCAGCATTACGCTGCTGATAAATACTGGAACTACTTAAGCAACGTTTCTAGGATTTTCTTTCCACATCCAGAAAATATCTGTGGAGTACACACTTTCCTTGAGTCCAGGAGAAGAGTAACAGAAACTCACAAGAAAAATAAGAGTTTTGCTTTGTAGGGTCGACTATTGTATTGAATTAACTAAGTCCTATTTTATTCTAATTAATTGAGTATACCTGATATAAATATCTGTTTTATGAACTTGCAATGTGTGATGATTTCATATTAACTGTATGAGCCATAAGTTAGAATTATAAGGAATTTATATTTTAATTTTTATTTTTATTATGTGTGTCTAAGTTTTCTTTCCAGAACATTTCATGAAGTTTGACTTCTGATACTAGCTGACTGTTTACTGTGGGGGAGGTATCAACAGCAAAAAAGGCAGCTGGAATGAATTTATTCCTTTTGAAAAATGTTACTCTGAAGTGGCATAAAAAATTTGAACTGTTTTTAGCTTCATGGAGTGATACAAACTAAACCCAAAAACGTTTGTCAAATGTTTGGGGATTCTGCAGTGCCACATTTACCTCCACAGAAGCTACTATTCAATGAAATATATGAGTTTACTTCTATACCTTTCCGTATCCTTTGAGAGAAGGAGAGAATACTGGACCTCCAACCATCTATTTTTTCTCCAGTAAAGAGGAGAAAATGAACTTCTTACTGTATTTGTTCTAGGCTACAGTCAAACCTATGTTATGTCATCTGGTTGAACATAAATTGTACAGATAGTGGTTTCTTGGACTGAAATAAGGTTTTAAACAGCATAATAAAGACATCTTATGTGATTTCACAGGGACACAAATGTTCAACCAAGTGGCATAGACAAAAATGTTGAACCTGCATGGCAATCAAGTCAGACATACTTTGAAGATAAAAAGTAGAAACTTAACTTTCTCCTTCACTATGCCTGTAATGAGGTAACTGTTGATATCACATTGAATCATTTCCTGAATGTTATAGAACATTCTAAACATCAAGAGAAGGGATGCATCTGATTTCCATTTAAATTTCAAAACAGACAAGGTTTGGGTCCAGTGTTGATGTTTGTCTACCTGGTGGTATATTTTGCCCTACATATGTAATGAAATGTCTGATCCTCTGAAATACAAGGGAATTTATTTCAGTGCAGTCTAAGAACTTCAGAAAGTAAGATAACTGCATAGACTAACACATTAGTTCATGGTTGAAGATGCAGCAATTTTTAAGAAATCAATTTTGATGCCTTAATATGTTACTTTCTGCAAGTAGCTATAGCAGGCCAGGGACACTTCTTTGACCTTCAGGCTTAGGTGGCAAAGCCTTATTGTGCCCACTTGCTTAAATCCTTTCTCATCCCCAGACAGGATTTTTTCTTCCACACTGCCTAGTGGGATGTGCTGTCCAGGCCCAGATGCTTTCTGGGGAACAGCCGGCATACAGAAAACCAATGTTGGAGATGGTGCTGGCAATTAAGCATGGATAATTACTTGCCCTGTGTTACTTTTAAATACAGATATAGCCTAATTTCACTGGTGTTAGCATTATCCCCTATTTAAATATAAGGCACATCTTTTATTGTTTTGAAAGGTGAGGTGCATGACAAGTATGTTAACTATAAATGAAAATAAATCACATTAGTTTATATTATACAGCCAGAAGAAAATACATTGTATACTATTGAAGTATACACTTGGGAACAAAGACTCCTGTATTCTGGTGCTGCAGGCAGGTGTTTCCTATTCAGCAAGTCACTGAGCTGCCTGTGCCTCATAATTCCCATCTGCAAGAAAAGGCATATTCTACTCATTAACTCTAGAGAAATACTAATAGCCTACAGTTAAAAAGAAAAAAAAAAATCAATCTAGAAGGGGAAAGAGTTTAAAATGTGGTGTTCCCTTTATAGATATATATATATATTTACATACACACATTTAAAGATGAGTGAACTTTATCTTTGAAGAAATCATAGATTTTGGTGAAAAAAAGATATGTGTGGGCAAATAGCTGAAGTAGTCTATGATAGAAGGAAAAGGATACTCCTGTCTAATAGATAACCTGGCAGGACACATATGATAATATTGTTCCATCAAAGTGAAAATCATAATTACATTTTTAGATTAATGGGAAGTATTAATATTTAGCAGTACATACTCCCATCTTGTCCTCACTGGAGATTAATGAGCATTTAAAGAATGAACAAAATGTGCAATTGGAAATCATTCATCACTTAGAAAGTGTCATTGCTCAACATCCAGCTATTCAGTAGTGCACTATTTGATTTCTATTTAAAATTATTTAATTTTAATGCTTAGTAAGTATCCACAGAAAGATCCTTCAGCTCCTGTTGATGTGCACACTCCATGATCATAGACCAGGTATGTGTCGTCCACTTCTGAGATCCTTTAATGAGAAAATGCACATAAGTATCTTTAATAATGGTGAGAAAACACTGTATGTTTGGTCTCCTGGAAAAATGCAGAAAATTCTGTTACAACCAGACTTATAGCACTGTTATGGAGCTATTCTGCTGAGAATATTTTCCATGGTCAACAGACATACTCTAACTCTAGACATTAAGGCAGAGTAGATATTTTGTGCAGAATGCAGCTGCCCAACACTTCTGTAGTCAATAGAGAATTTCTAGGTTATGAGTCTGAGATGCTAGTTTTTCTCCTCTGATTTTTTTAGAGAGCCTGGGTTGATCACGGTTTCAGAGATGCCTGGTACCTAAAGTGAGCTGGGGAGGTTTCCACATTAAGAAACACTACAGCTATGACATGTCGAAAGGTGTTAATGTCACTGATGTCTTTCCACTCTTTCTGGGAGTAGGAAATATAAGTTACTCTAACAGTTAGGAACAATTCTGTCCTAGCCCTCAAAGAATGGAGCTGGAATATTCATACAGACTTTTCATCTTCACATGATTCATGAATGGATGGAAAGGTATACATTGCCACATGGCATTATCACAAATCATGTTTATCATGACATAGTTTGAATGAAAAATTTGACACTTATTTATTTGTTATTAAGATTTAAAAATAAAAAACAAACCCACAACAAAAACACCCAGCCAACAACTCATGCAGGTCCAGCAAACTTCTTTATTTCTATAAGACAAGGAGATAAAATAAGCGTATGTAAAACAAGCAAAGAAAATTATGTAATTGGATGTACTGTTTAAGGAGATTGTTTATTCACTGAAGCAATGAATTTATGTTGCTTGAGGGGAATATAAGCATTTTGACATCAACGTGCTATTACTCTTGCTTTTACTAACATTCAAAAGGACTCAGTCGCAGAGGCACAGCAAGCCCTTTTGAGATCTTCGGTGCCATGGAGGAGTCTTTGCAGCTGTACACCAGTAGGGGATGCCAAAAGAAAATGTAAGAAAAGCCGCGTTATCCCATGAGCGTATACCCGACCTGTCAATGGATTCTTTTACATTTCATATCTTGGTCTTTCAGTTCTGCAGTCAGAAGGCTGAGGAAAAGAATACTACTACAAGAAAAAACACAGAATAATCATTACAATGTGGTAACATTAATCAATATACAATAAAACTTTGTAATGGAAGAAGCGGACTACTTTCTTGGTATGCAAGTAGTGCTGTGAAAAATTTGAAGACTTTAGAACTATTACACATAATAAATAATAGTCAGGCTAATAAAGAATCAGTCAATATATATCACCTCATGCAAAATGTCTTTTTTGCTTTAAGGATGTATTTAGGTTTCTGTTTATGAGTTTAAAAATATCACAAGTTTATATTAATTCATTGACATTTCTGCCTGGATTTGGCAATTGATTTATAGATTTCCCTATGAATTATCATTTATGGCATATCACTTTAAATGAATTTTTCTAATTGAAGTTATATTTCTATACTATGTGGCAATTACAGTGATAGATTACATTTATTAAATAATTTATTGGGTTGAAATGTCATTTTGCTTTATGAATTTACATTGACTTGCTTGTTGTTTTTAACATCTCTTTTCTTTACAGCATTAGCATTCTGTTGTGCAGTTGCATTAAACTAACTGAGCTAGGCAGGCATTCAACCAAAGGACTTCAGCTATGTGGTGCTCAAAATTGTGAAATGTAACTGCTCAGCACCAGCAGTAGAATTTACAACACAGATGATTAAATTCCTATAAACTGGGATTCCCATAAACTTCCTTGAACACTAGAGTACTGTTATGGGTTTGTGTGCTGTGGTTTTCCTTGGTGGCAGGGGAGGGGGGCTGCAGAGGCGGCCCCTTTAAGAAGCTGCCGGAAAATTCGCCGCCCCAAAATGTCGGACGCGCCAAAATGTCGGAACCGCCTCTAGGAGGGGAGTGACGGTGGTAGTGCCTCTGGGAGAACATATTTAAGAAGGGGAACCGGTAGTGTGGGGGTTGGGAAACGTGAGAGGAACATCTCTGCCGATACTGGAGTCAGTGAAGAAGGAGGGGGAGGAGGGGGTGCCTGAGGAGGCTGATGG
>VYZV01042461.1:42354-63533 GCA_013401275.1 Pandion haliaetus
GTCACTGATGGGGTCGGCCTGGGCCAGAGGCGGGTCTGACTCTTTGGAACCGCGGGATCCTCTAGCAGCTTCTTACAGGAGCCACCTCTGCAGCCCCCTCCCCCACTACCAAAGAAAACCGCACCACACAAACCCATAACAACATGGATAGGAGTTCTGCAAGTGTTTGGTACCCATATAGTAGGATGTGAAGTCTACTAGAATATAAAGCCATTCAAAAAAATGCTGAGTGTCTAAGGAACATAAAAATGTCTGTACTGGGACAGACCAATGATTTATCTAGCACAAAAGCCTGTCTATGAGAATGGCCAGCAATGGATGTTTAGGGAAGAATACAACAAAAATAAAAGAAAAGGCAGCAAATCTGATTAGGAAATTTATATTACCTGCATTTTGTAGAGTATTCATTTTCCAGAGTATTAATAAAAGTCATATGGTCCTGATTTGCAATTATTTACCTACAAGTAATAAGAAATAAGAAACATACTTGAATTGTTATGTCAACTGTTATGAAGACTACAGGCATCACTCATTTGCCTTCAGCTGGCATTGGTTTTCTGCAAGGTCAGCAGATTACCTGACAATAGCAGAATGACTTGCAGTGTAAAAAGCAAAATAAGTATACAGTTCTTCACGTTCAACCTTGGAATGTTCTCATGCTAAGGGAGCACTGGTGTGCAGTGGTGTGGGAGCACTACTGACAGAAGGAAGAAATGGAGGACCAAACAGAATCAGAAGGTTAGATGCTGATTTTGTGTGACTTCAGGCTACAGATCTGAACAGGAACCTCTACAGATCCATTTTCATTTGCATTATGAAGTGTGCTAAATTTCTCTGATGAGATGATAAAATTTATTTGCTGACGGTGGATTTATATTAAAACAAAATGAAACAAAACTCCAGTCCAGCTGTTTTGCTAGAAACTGGCGAAAGTATTGGTGCTTAGGACTTCTGCAGTAACTGTGCAATTCAGGACTTAACTGGGCCAGTGACACTTCAAAATAAAAGCAGATTACAGCTTCTGTCTGTAGGCACTGAATTTATTTGCAGTGGAAAAGTAACCACTGTCACACTGTAACATTCTAACTTCTGGCTGTGTGTTTCTCTGTGTCCTGTCAAAGTGTCCTAGTATTGGGTACTATATTTAACATCACATAGTATAGCAACTGTGTGACTCATTGTCCTGGTTTCGTCTGGGATAGAGTTAATTTTCTTCCTAGTAGCTGGTAGAGTGTTCTGTTTTGGATTTCAGATAAGAAGAACTTTGATAACACACTGATGTTTTCAGTTGTTGCTAAGTAATGTTTCGTCTAAAGGCTTTTTGGCTTCTGATGCCCAGCTAGCAAGAAGGCTGGAGGGGCACAAGAAGGTGGGAGGGGACACAGCCAGGGCAGCTGACCCAAACTGGCCAACTGGGTATTCCATACCACGTGACATCATGCCCAGTGTATAAACTGGGGGCAGTGGGGCTGAGACGGATTACTGCTTGGGAACTCACTGGGCATTGGTTGGTGAGTGGTGAGCAATTGCATCGTGCATCACTTGTTTTGTATATTCCAATCCTTTCATTATTATAATTGCCATTTTATTATTGTTATTATTATCATTATTAGTTTCTTCCTTTCTGTTCTACTAAACTGTTCTTATTTCAACCCACAAGTTTTACTTTTTTTTTTCTGAATCTCTCCCCCATCCCACCTGGTTGGGGGGAAGTGAGTGAGCAGCTAGCTGTGTGGTGCTTAGTTGCTGTCTGGGGTTAAGCCACGACACTCACGGCATTTTTTTTTTTTCTACTTCATTTAGACTACATCTGTGCCACACTGCTTTACCTTCCCTGCAGTGTTTACTGATGTATACAGTCTCTACACCAATTTACTTACAAAATAATGAAACTCACATAGTATAAGGCATATGAAGCACCTGTGAGCCAAAAACGTGAATACAGGGATAACAAGTGCTTAGATGCTAACACTATATATATATATTTTTAACACTAATTAACTATTAATCTTAAAGACATAAAACAAAAAACTTTGCAGCTGAGGAAGTACAACAAATGGATGAAGTTCTTGCACTTTGGGACAGATTTGGAATCCTTCCTGATTTAATAAAAGGAACATAATTTGATAGTCAAATTATCGAAAATCAGTCACCACTAATTCAACATAAAAAAACCAGTCCTTAAGTGAATTGTTAAAAATGGGATTTTAATAATGCTTTGATGAAAGATTGAACTTTTAGAAAGTGTATTGGCCAGAAAGATTAAGCTTTTCCTTAATGGTCCGAGTATTGCAAAAGGTGCCCCTGCCAAACCTCCTGGCATCCGTGAGAAGCGTCCCATTAAAATGTTAGTGATAATCAACAGTAGTATATAAATATTTTGCAACACTGCTAAACAAAATGTATATATATATGCACATTTTACGTATGTATGTGAATAGTGTGACAAACAAAGGGACAAAGAAGTGTGCAGTTGTCTGTGGTAAGCATAGAAAAACTTGTCAGCTGTGGCCCAGGTAGCAGATATGACAGGCAGAGAACAAAAAAACAAGATTAGCATAAAGGACTGAAAATAAGCAAGGCATCCTGATAAGTGTGTGAAAAAGATGAAAGGCAAATGAGAACCAACATAAGTAGCAGTGGGCACAGATGAGATTCCCTGTCTTTGAAGAGGGGCCAGCAGCATGAAAACACTAGGCTTGAGTGATGGAATCCAGGTAAAAAGAATACTTGTGCTTCAGTTCAACTTTCTTTGTTCTCAAGCCTGATAACCTTGACCTCAGCAACTAGGAATAACCAAGGACCACGGCCCTCAGTGCGAACTGTATGGCACCAATTCCATGGGATTGTATACACAGTGAATTTGGGATATAAGGTTTAAGGACTAACAGTTATGTATATGAACAGATAAATAGTGGCAGTAACTTTCAACCAGCACTCCTAATAAAAGTCAGCCTAGTAAAATTTTATTTTAATATTTGAAAAAGACAGATGAATCAGGCTATTGTCACAGTGATTTCTAATTCTCGGAGAGATATGCATAGGTGTATATAAATGTTTCTATACATATGTGTGTGCTACTATATTTGTGTTTTGTATATATGTACGTATGTAAACATATTCAGCTTGAGTAATACATATTTACTAACTCCAGTCAGTTGTGATTTTTATGGACAAACAGGGTAAAAATAGTTTTTTGAATCTTTATTCTGCTTCTCTTACAGTGAGTCAGCTGAAATCAATGGAGTTTTTCCATTGACATCCAATAAGACCCAGGTAAGGGTGCAATCTCTGTATGATAATAATTGCTTTTGAAAAAAAAATTGAAGTATGTCAAAATGTTCTACTTTTAAAGCAGGCTTTTTGCTTGATTCAAACTTTCAGGTCTAGTAATGAACCACAGAGGGAATACATTAGTGGGTTGTTGGCCTGTTCCACAAGGAGCATAATGCTATCAGCTATGTCAAGACAGTATAGTCTACTAATGAACACGTAGCAAGATACATCACTTCAGAAAATGTTGCTTCAAGTCCTGACTATTAAAATCAACCAAACAAACAAAAACCCACTCTGTACTGCATATATTAAAAAGTTAAGTACACACAGAGATGTTCAGGTTTTTCAGGGTCAAAAGGTATTAAGATATAATAGAGGTAAAACTAGTGATAATGAGTTACTATCTTAGTAATAGTAATAGACTTCTAATATCTAATAATGAATACAGTATCTGCACAACAGTGAAAGCAGACATTACTAAGGTGACAAGTAAATTTGTGAAACAGTTAAGTGTTTAAAAGTCTGAGATCTTATATGAAAAAATAAAGGAGAAAAATGGTTAAAACATAAAGTATGGCATGCCTTGTAATGGTAGGCTGTATTAACTAATAAATAATGAATGTCAGAATGTATAGAAAACATGAAGCTACACAAATCAGCCAGTGTGAAGGGTACTGCTCAAATAAATTTACCAAATTATTCTTCAAAGTCATGTATAAATTAAGAAAACTGGAGGATGACTAAAAAAATGTTAACCGGTAGCAAAGCTGCTGCTTCATTATTGGAAGAAAATTGTACAATTTTTTTGCTTCTCTTGTGTAAGCCTTAAATGTTATGCCCACAGATTCTTTTATGACTTTAACAGTTTCCTATATACTGTGTGCTGCCTAACCTATCACTCCTGCCAAAACCTCTCTCTCTCTCTTCCTGGCTTTTAACCTATAAACTGTACTCCTTCCCTATGTCACTGAACAAATTCAAAATTTAGGTAACCTATATTACACAAAAGATTGGCAGGTACTTTAGCTATTTATAACCATAATTCAGTGGCTGACAGATTCCATGAGACAGGGCTTGCTTCCAGCAGAGTTTCTTTCCTGTCTGACAGTGTACAAACTCACCAAAAGCCTTTGAAAAACAATTAAGAGACATTTTAGTATGTCAGGTGTTTGAAAATGAGATAGTTTCCCAAAAGTTAATGAATGAAGCATATTATCCTGTCTCACTATTCACTCCTTTTCCCCAAGAGGATAATAACAGACAAAATAATCTATTGTGTGTACCATCTATATGACACACTTACTTGGGAGGGCACTTATTTTACCGCTATTTCATTGTAGAGGCAGACTACTGTTAAGCAGCAACTGAACCTGAAGGGATGCTTCACTGCAATTTAAAATGAACTGACACTGTTAGTAAAAGGGAGCTGGACAGGAACTATGTATAAAGTAAAGGGGGAGAAAAAAACCCAAATCAACAATCACTGTGAAACTGGTTCCCAAAAGCTGCTGTTGCGAATATTAACACTAAAAAATCTTGCTGCTGTGTGGTATGAAACTCAAACTGTTTTGAATACAATGGGTAAAATTACAGAATCACAGAATGGTTGAGGTTGGAAGGGGCTCTTGAGATCATCTAGTTCAAACGCCTTGCTAAAGTAGCGTCTGGTAGAGCAGGTTGCCCAGGACTGTATGCAGTAGGGTCTTGAATGTCTCCACAGATGGAGACTGCACAGCCTTTCTGGGCAACCTGGTCCAGTGTTTGAGCACTCTCACAATAAAAATGTGTTTTCTTGTGTCCAGATGGAATTCCTTATATTTCACTTTGTACCCATTGTCTCTTGTCCTTTCACTGGATACAACTGACAGGAGTCTGCCTCCATCTTCTTTATTCCCTTCTATCAGTTATAAATACTGGTAAGTTTCCCTGTGCCTTCCTTCTCTTCTCCAGTCTGAATAGTCCCAGCTCTCTCAGCCTCTCCATACAATAGATGCTTCAGCCCCTTAATGACCTTTGTGGCCTTTCACCAGTATGTCCATATCTCTGTTGTACTGGGGAGTCCAGAACTAGGTCCAGCAGTCCAGCTGTGTCCACCAGGGAAGGATCACCTCCCTCAACATGCTGGCAATGATCTTCCTAATGTAACCCAGGAAGCTGTTGACCTACCTTGCCACAAGAGCACATGGCTGGCTCATAGTCAGCTTGTGCTGGTGACCAGGACCCCAAGGTCTTTCTTTGCAGTGGTGCCTTCTAGCTGTTTGACCCCCACTGTGTATTGATGCCTGGGGTTATTCCTGCACAGGTGCAGGACTTTGCATATTCCTTTGCTGAACTTCATCAGATTCCTGTCAGACAAATTCTCCAGCCTGCCATGTCCCTTTTGATGGCAACATACCCATCTGGACTACCAGCCATTCCTCCCAGTTTTGTACCATCTGCAAATTTGCTGAGGGTGCACTCTGCCCTATCACCCAGGTCATTAAAGAAGATGTTGAACAGTATCGGCACCAGTACAGTACACCACTAGTGACTGGCCTCCAGCTAGTCTGTGTTCAACTGACCACAACTCTCTGGGCCCAGCTAGTCAGCCATTTTTTGATCCACCTCACTGTCCACTCATCTAACCTGTACTTTGTCAGTTTGTCTATTACAATGTTATGGGAGATACTGTCAAAATCCTTACAACTACTGCTCTTGTCTCATTCATCGAGCTAGTCACCTAATTGTAGAAGGCCATCAGGTTCATAAAGCATGATTTCACCCTTATAAATCCATACTGATTACTCCCAATCATTTTCTTGTCTGGAAATGGTTTCCAGAATTAGTTGCTCAATTGCCCTCTTGGGGACAGAGGGTAAGCTGACAAGTCTGTAGTTCCCCAGGTTGTCCTTCTTGCCTTTCTTGAAGATGGGAGTGTCATATGCTTTCTTCCGGTCTTCAGGAACCTCCCTCAATCACAATGACTTTTCAAACATAAGAATGGCCTCGCAATTACATCAACCAGCTCCCTCAGCACCCATGAGGCTGCATGGGGTTTTATACATGCAGTTTGCTTAAGTGCTCCTTAACATGGTCCTGCTTCATGGAGAGTCTTTCTCACTCCAGGCTTTCCCTCTACTGTCAGGAATCTGGGATTCCTGAAGACCAATTTACTGACAAAGACTGAGACAAAGAAGGCATTGAGTATCTTGGCCTTTTCCATGTCCTTTGTCATCAGATCCCCTGTATATTCAGCAGCAGGACCATGTTTTCCCTAGTCTTCCTATTACTATTGATGTACCTGTAGAATCCCTTCTTGTTGCCTTTCACATCCCTTGCCAGATTCAACTTCAGGTCAGCCTTGGCCTTCCTTATCTCTTTAACTTCATAAGTGAACTCCGTGGAACTCCATGTGTTGAACAGCAACTCCATACCCCTCCTGGGCCTCCTGCCCCTGCTTCTGTCTCTTGTACTCTTCCTTTTTTGTGTCTTAGTTCAGTCAGGGGCTCCTTGTTGATCCATGCAGGCTTTCTACTGCCTTTGTGTGACTTCCTGTTTGATGGATGAACATTTCTTGAGCTTGGAGAAAGTAATTTTTGAGTATCAGTCAGCTCTCCTAGACCCTTCTTCTCTCTAGGGACATATCCCATGTAATTCTTCCAGTCAGATCTCTGAAGAGGTTAGTGTCTTCTCTGCGAAGATCCAGGGTTGTGGTCCTGCTTTTTGCCCTGTTTCCTTCTCTTAGGATTCTGAACTCCACCATTTCATAGTCACTGCAGCCAAGGCACCCCCAGGTTTCACACCCATGATAAGTTCTTCATTGTTTGCAAGCATCAGGTCCAGCAGAGCACATTTTCTTGTTGGCTTCTCGATCACCTATGTGAGAATGTTGTTGTCAGTGCATTCTAGAAATCTAGATTGCTTCAGCCCTGCTGCATTTTCCTTCCAGCAGATATCAGGGGGTAAAGACCACCATGAGAACCATGGCCTGTGCACATGAGGCTTCTTCCAGTTGTTTCCCTTATCAATGCATCCCTTTTCTGTCCTAAAGAATTGTAGGAGATCACAAAAGTTAAACTAGGAAAAAAAAATATTTATTGAAATACTTTTAAGACTTACATGCTACAGTATATTTCATCATAAACTAAAGCAGAATCTAAAGTAGAAGCTAATGCAACAGACAAAATTTTCTTCCCTTATGAAGTTTACCCAATTTAAGTCTTATCCCCAAAGTACTTCAAAAATCTGGTCAAATTCACCTTTGATTAGAGTCAGATTAGCAATTTAGAGTTGCTATTTGTGCATGCCAACACAAAATTAAAGTTTCTGAGTTAATATTTGAAGGAAGAAACATGCTATGTAATCACAAAATTATATAGATTAACATATTAATGTAATGTTGAATAAAGACTAATACAATAAAAATAAAATATTTTAATAAAATTAACATATTAAACAGTGAAGGTGCAAAGGGCTCAGTTGAAAGTGATGGACAGTCACAATGCTTTCCGAAATCTGTAGAAGTTCAAATTACTTTATGCATTCCAATCCACGCCTTGTTAATATTAATATTGATATTGACAGATACCTAGGAGAGGCAAAACTGAATGTATACTTCCCACTTTTCATCTTTATCCAAGAATCTTTCTGAGAGTAGATAAGGGTGACTTTTTCCAGGTGATTTTTCTAATTCCATTTCACTCTTTTCTCCCCCATTCTCCACCCAAAACTCTTCTCACTACTCTCCCATCTCTCTGACAGATATAGTGAGCAGGACAGCAGAAGTCACAATGGCATCTTCCTTCACTTTAGTACACAACATTATTTTAAATCACTGATGCCCACGAAACAATAGCTAGATATCAACAAAACTTTGTTGCTTTTTTAGGTGTTATGGATATGTTTTTTGACAAAAAAACAAAGAAACATACAAAAGAAATCCCTGTGGGGTCACTTCCACTTACAAAAGATTTGATGAAAACAGGTATGAGTCTGGCTGCTTACAAACCTGCTATAACATTTTCTATTTCAATGAGAACAAATACATTAATAAATAAATAAATAAACAAATACACCTGAATAGAAATGTTACCTTTTTCTTACAACATTATTAATATTTTATTGATAAATTAGTATCTTCCAAAAAAATAGAAAAATGTTACTCAGATATTCTCTGTGTGGATTAGATTGGCAGGCAAAAGGTAGCTAGAAAGGTTATAGGTTAAGATGTGTATACATTTATCAGACTATGACAGGAGCAAAAAGGTTAGAAATTCACTCTTTTTGTTAAACACATGCTTGGTCTTCCAGTGATTGCACTGTACTGTGGAAAAACACATAGAAATCCTTAGCAAGGGCAACATATCTATTCAGGGGGATCAACAAGATAACTTCTGACTTAAGACATATAAAAAATATATTTCATATATTGAGATAAAAGATGAAAATCATTGCTTTATTTTTGTTCTGTAGTATGGCAAAAGCCAAAGGTCAGGTCAAAATATGCCATCTAACAGCCTTGCTATCTGTGAAACAATTCCAGCAGCAATTGGAAAAAACAAAATTAATATAATTAGTTCACCAAAAAACAGCACAAACATAGACAAAAGGAAGACCAAAGATAATATTGGCTAAAGAAAGAAAGAGTTAGGAAATGAAAAGTCTAGACGGCAAGAAAACATCATTGATATAAACATGGAAATTTTATAAGTGAATTAGTAAGCAAGGGATAAAAGAAGTAACAACCAGCAACATTTCAAACATGACAATCAGGAGTTGCAAAATATGAATTAAAGTAATGGCAGAACCTAGACTTCATGCTTTGCCTGTACTTTGTCATAAGCTTAAATATCTTCTCCAAATGATGAGCAGGCAAGTCCTGTCTTCTGAAATCTTACCCTTAAAGTGTTTTGGTTTGTTTGCTTTTTTAAAGTAAGTTTTTTAATGTGAAAGAATAAATTTGTCAGCATATGCTTGATTCAGTAAAGTGTATTTTACATCCAGTAACAGAGTGGGGAAAAAGTCACTTTGAGAAGACTCCTAAATCAGTACAGGCAGAAGAGTAGCTTTAAAGTTGCTTCACAAAAGAAGTTAGAAAAAGTACTTTGAACAACTTATGATGTACTGCTTGTGTCAAACCAGCAACTGAGTTCTAGGGTGCTCTGTGTAATTCACTGAGAGCGTAAGGAAAAAAATCAGATTTGACAACCATTAGACTGGGATTGTCTTTCTGAAATTCTTTCTAGCTTGTCCATGTACTTCTTAACCTACTTTTAGCATGACATCCTACTCATCTGTTCCTTTTTTATAGACCATTCTACCTCGGGGTGGATTGATAAAGGGAGCTCATTTGGCAGGAAAGCTCTTATGCAAGATTAAAGGCAAATTTTGCTTTGCTTTTTGTAGCCTTACGAAAAACTTACGTCTATAGGATAGAAGGGCACATGGTCCCAAATCTAAGGCTGTCATCACAGACCTTCCAAGGCTGTAGAGCATTTGAAAGTTTCACAAATCTGTTGTAAGGTTTGGAACTATTTTCTGACTGGAATATTAAGCCTCTCCAGCATGTAATCTAATTTTGTTTATATGAAAATTTTAAGTTAAAAGGAATGTTACAATAAGGATAATGAGATGGTATGCTAAACTACATTTTCTGTAGGTGCTCCTGGTGCAGAGATATCAGATGCTTCTGATATTAACTTGCCATTACTATGGGCATTGTTTTAAATTAAGTCATATTTTATAATTTTTGTGCAAAACGGCAACTTTTGTTAAAACAGTTTGTAAGATTATTATAATTAAGGAAAAAAAAAACTTGTTAAACTCTTTATGAAGACTCATTTGGCTTTCATCAGAAAATCAGAAGGGATTAATTTGAGGGAAAAACTACTGTGAGAATTATCTGTTTATATGCATCTCTTTCCATAGCAACAAAAAATGCTGAAATATGACTAACTTTATTCAAACAACCTTATACATAGAACAGAAGAGTTATCTGCTTCCTCTCTACCATGGTGAGGGGTAGCACTTTCAGCTTTCTTATGTTTACTATAATTTTTTTTATTACATACAGGATATTGCTGCAAGCAGGTTTCATGATACAGAACCTGAGATTTCATGGTTTGTCATACTGTGGCAACCCCAGCAAAAGCTAGTTTAGGCAGATAAGTCCAGGGCCAGCAGACTATACAGTCAAAGATGTGATAATCCAGTCATCCATGGTAAGGAGCCAAGAACACGAATTCCCTGAAAAATCAGTTCTAATGAAAACCCCAGTTTCATTTTTAAAAGGGATATGATACCTTTGGAGTTCTGAGAGCCCCAGCACTCAAGATTTCCTTTTTTCTATTGCCATCTTGGAAAGAGAAGACTCTGAGTACATTGGAGGTTTTAGAAACCCCCAATCCATTTTGTGGCATCTGGAAAGTCTTGTCAGATGACTCAGAGTCCATGAGTTTTCAGAAGCCACAAAGTTTTCTGGGATTTTGGGGTTCCTAGAATGGTCCTGGGAGTCAAAAAACTATGGGGCTTTATGTGTATAACAATTACTCTTTATGATCCCATATGTTTTTTACTGTCCTGAGACTGTCACCTAGATTTGTGGATGTTGTTTATCCGGACATTAGTAAAGCCTTTGACAATGTTTCCCACAGCATTCTCCTGGAGAAACAGGCTGTTCATGACTTGGATAGGTGTACTCTTTGCTGTGTAAAAAACTGCCTGGATGGCTGGGTGCACAATGTTGCGGTGAATGGAGTTAAATCCAGTTGGCAGTAAGTCACAAGCGGTGTTCCCCAGGGCTCAGTACTAGGGCCGGTTCTCTTTAATATCTTTGTCAATGATCTGGACGAGGGGATTGAGTGCACCCTCAGTAAGTTTTCAGATGACACCAAGTTAGGAGGGAGGGTTGATTTGCTTGAGGGTAGGAAGGCTCTACAGAGGGATCTGGACAGGCTGGATCAATGAGCTGAGACCAACTGTATGAGGTTTAACAAGACCAAGTGCAGGGCCCTGCCCATGGGTCACAACAACCCCATGCAATGCTACAGGCTTGGGGAAGAGTGGCTGGAAAATAGCCCAGTGGAAAAAGACCTGTGGGTGTTGGTCTCTTCTCCCAAGTAACAAGCAATAGGACAAGAGGAAACAGCGTCGAGTTGCACCACAGGAGGTTTAGATTGGATATTGGGAAAAATTTCTTCACTGAAACGGTTGTCAAGCACTGGAACAGTCTGCGTAGGGAAGTGGTTGAGTCACTATCCCTGCAGGTATTTAAAAGACGTGTAGACGTGGTGCCTAGGGATATGGTTTACTGGTGGAGTTGGCAGTATTAGGTTAATGGTTGGAGTCAATGATCTTAAGGGTCTTTTCCAGCCTAAATGATTCTATGATTTACCATCCATTGTTTACCTCGCACATCAAGCAGATGGAGTTCCTAGTTTGTCTAAGGAGCACTTAGTAGCATTTAGATAATAAAATACGTAAAGTTTCACAATTCCAACATGAGGTTAAAAATCTCATGCATACTCATAGCATTACTTTGCAGAGCTACTGCGTGATGCCTCAGTACCAGAATGAAGTCAAGCATAACAAAGCTAACTTCAATTCAACTCAGCATAAAGGCAACCATTCTGAAAATGTCAGAGTTATATTTGGGTGTCCAATGGAACATTCACTGCTGCCTCCACAAGCCCACTGTTCAGATTTTGTTAATCAGAGTGGCCACAGTAAGATGACCATCATCAAGCAGACAAAGACAGTTCAGCACTCTTTTCCAAGCCACAGAATTTCCAAAGCCTTTCCAAGTTCTCTTTCCACTGAAATGATGACTAAATCTATATTACCGGACCCCAAAGCACTTCCAAGTCTGAATACACACTTTTATTGTGTCCTTATTGTTGCCAAAACCCCTTTAATCAGTTTCTTTTGACTGCCATAACCAACCGTTGAGATTAAATTCAGGCTATGAAAATTTTCCAAGAGTAAGGAACAGCCCCATAGTCAAGGATGTGCTAGATGTTCAGGTCAGTTTTAGTATTCTTCCAGAAAATATGCAGAGAAAGTTACTGATGAAAGCTCAAAGGCTGTGAATTCAGGAGAATTTCAATTTCTACACATTTTAACAAATGTGGGTAAGCCATGTCAGGGATTTTTTCCTGTGATTGAAAAGTTTCTTGGCATAAAAGCAGAAAATGATCCACTATGCAATTCTTAATATCAGATGTTTGTATTAGTCTGCATTTCACAAGCAATAGTTTAATTATTAGCAGCAAATTAACTTAATAATGTGTGTCCCTTGGAAAAAAAATTTTTAAAAAAAATCCTCTTTTACTGCTTTATACAATTAGCATTGAGCATGAGCTGATATGATACTCCAAAATATGATGAGAGATTTAGAGAGCTCTTGCACTGTAGCAGTAACTTGGAAGAATGGAAGCTCATTTCATGTCCTTCCCTGTCAAGATACTTGTGCTTTAGGTCTGGAAAACTGAACACTGCATGACAGAGTAAAAAAGGCATATTGGATGACCTGGTAGAAATTATAAATTCCAAAAGTTGTGAGGAGCAGAAATCAGACCATCATCAAAACTGGCAACAGACTTAATGTAAGTGAGAGGCTCTGCAGGACAGTTATAGTGCTAACTATAATTCTAGGAGAAAAAGAATTTAACGAGATGGAAAGAGTTCCTGCAACAGGGAGTCTTGAAGTAGATTTTTTCAGGAGCAGTAGGCAGATTTTTACATAAGCCTACACATTCTTTGATCCATGTGCTAAGACTCGTTAGAGGACAGTTATAAGCCCTAATTTGGATTTGGCTGACTTGCCAACAACAGTTACACTGATTTTAGTGCTTTAGTGCATGTTCCTTACATTCTACATCAGCAAAAATAGTGACTGTTTTTTTGCAGTCTTTGTTCTCCCAATAACTCCTGAACAAGTTAATTCCTATGGCCAATCCCTTCAAGGGAAGAAACAATAATAAAGAATACAGAGACAAAAGCATTTATTTAGCCTTATATCACAGTTCACTGCAAGGCTACAACCACCAAGGGGGGACCAATAAAACAAGACTGTAAGGGTGAAGTTTGAAGAAGAGAAGATAACTACTTATGCTGCCTCTGACCTTTTAAACATGGCCTTAGAACATGGCCCTAAATTTTGCCCCATAGAAAATATATGTGAAATTTACTCTTACATGCAGGCAGTTTTGGGTTGTACTTAGTCGATGATTAGTTTTGTCTCTGGTGAATTCACTGTTTGTTAATGTCGTTGTTTAACCCCAGCCAGCAACTAAGCACCACGCAGCCGCTCACCCACTTCCCCCCAACAGCCAGTGGATGGGGGAGAAAATCGGGAAAAGAACTAAAACTCGTGGCTTGAGATAAGAACGGTTTAATAGAACAGAAAAGAAGAAACTAATAATGATAATGATAACACTAATGAAATGATAACATTAATAAGAAAGGGTTGGAATATACAAGTGATGCACAACGCAATTGCTCACCACCCGCCGACCGATGCACCCGGAAGACCCCGAGCGGCGACGCGCCTGCCCCAGTTCCAAAAACATCATAGGGTATGGAATACTCTGTTGGTCACTTTGGGTCAGCTGCCCTGACTGTGTTCCCTCCCAGCTTCTTGTGCCCCTGCAGCTTTCTTGCTGGCTGGGCATCAAAGGCTGAAAAACCTTGACTTTAGACTGAACATTACTTAGCAACAACTGAAAACATCAGTTCGTTATCAACTTTCTTCTCATACCTAGCTCAAAAATATAGCACTGTACCAGCTACTAGGAAGACAATTAATTCTATCCCAGCTGAAACCAGGACAGTTAATTTATTTAATAGTCTCTTGTTTTGTGTATGTGTCCATGTCTTGTGATTGGCTTAGCCCTTTTTATCTTCCACTTTGAGGGGTTTTTTTATTTACTTACTTATTTTTTAAATTCCTGCCATCCACTTTGAAGAATTTATTCATGTTTTCAGTTCTCTGTCTGCTAACCTGTTGGCTGTACTTACTGCCCATTTCTCATTATAAGGGCCTTGCACAAGCTTTTATTGAAATGCTGTAAAACAGAAAATAACACACAGTTCAGAATAGCTGCACCATTAGCACAAAGTTGTTAGCAGGAAAATACGTGCAATATATTAACACACCTGTTATGGTTCACAGTACTTTGGTAAGGATTTTATTTGACCATTTCCTGTGTATCTTTGAATATTTTATTTGTTTATTTGCTTTCCAGTTAATGTGTGACCAAACAAGATGACGTCATGCTCTACAGTGCTGAATGTGGCCCACTGTTTTCCTTGTCCACTTCCAGCTGCCTACCCATAACAACAACAGCTTCTCAGTACTTTGCCTCAAACTCTGCGAAACACAATGTGTAAAGGCACAGCTATTAAAGAAAATAACAGCCTGTTTACAGAGAGAATTCTTACAAAACTACAGGTACATCTGTCATTTAGACTACTGGATATTAGGCCTGTTTCACCTCCAGGGCACAGCGGAGGGGGAGGTCCTGATGTCCTCTCTCTGGTGACCAGTGACAGGACACAAGGAAATGGAATGAAGCTGCATCAGGGGAAATTCAGATTGGAGGTTAGGAAAAGGTTCTTCACTGAGAGGGTAGTCAGTCACTGGAACAGGCTCCCCAGGCAAGCTGTCATGGCACCAAGCCTGTCAGAGTTCAGGAAGCATCTGGACCATGTTCTTAGTCGTATGGTTTAGTTTTAGGTAGTTCAGAAAGGAGCAGAGAGTTGGACTCAATGATCCTTATGGGTCCCTTGCCATCTGCAATCAGTTAACAATAACTAGGAAGGGAACTCAACTTTGGCCAAGGTAGCTGATCAGACAAACAGAAAAACAGCTTCCCAAAAAGAGGAGGGGAAAGGTAGGAAGTTTTCAAATTATTTGAAAGACTGTTCTGAAGGTGCACAAATGTACATTGCTATGAAAAAAAAGGCAGTTGAGAACAGAGCACTTTTTCTCAGAATGCATCAATTTTTATTTTATATAAGTTCTTTTGCATGAGGACAAATAACTAAACTTTTATTTTTATTCAGATGAGTAGTTCAATATTTTCCACTTTCCACCTCTAACTACAAACTACACATTTCTTTCTGAAGAAAATAAATTACTGAGTCTGCCAGCCAGAAGTGTGCCACTATAATGTAGAGGAATCATGGAATGGTTGAGGCTGGAAGGAACCTCTAGAGGTCACCTAGACCCCCTGCTCAAGCACGGCCACCTAGAGCACCTGTTGGTACATCCCAACAGGGCCCACGGACTAATTATGTTCAGTTTGCTTAAGTATTTCCTGACCTGATCCTATTCCTATAAGAATACATCTTCCTTGCTCCAACACCCCACTGGTGTCTGGGACCTGAGATTCCCGAAGGCTGGTCTTGCTAATAAAGACTGAGGGAAAGAAGGCATTCAGGACTTCCACCTTTTCCATGGAGACGATATCCATGGTAGGTATCCAATCTTGATGTCAATGATAAAATATACAAGCATATCAGAAGAAACAGAAGGTGGCCCTTAAAGGACAATATTTCCAGTAGATTAGGAAATATGTCACTGTAAGTAATGTGAAAAAAAAAAAATTAAAAAATCTATATCTACAGAATATCTATGCATAAAATATACAATTAAATCTCTGGAAAAGGAGAGAATTTGAGCTCAGAATACTCCTAACAATGCCTATTTTATTTGCTGAGACAAATGATGAAAATACCCAGAGGGACTGAACTATGAGCAACATATATGCATACTTACACTCATGTTTTTGACTGAAGCACTGAAAAAAATGTTTCTTAACACATTTGCAAAAATCTTGTTAGTAAGAGCTGTAGACCAAGAGATGAGTGCTATTAGGAATCAAAACATGCTTTCACATGCTTTAAGATGCTCTATAGCAGATATGATGCAGTATTCAGGTGGTTCCCAGACAAATTAGACAGAAAAGTCTCCTAGTGGACTTAACAGAACTAAGCTCTTTTTTTTTTTTCTTCCATCTATACTTGTATGGAATACTTATTTATTTCAGTACTGGTTTTAATTTATATTTTTGTCATTTAGATAGTGCAGACATAACAAATTGCCATCAAAACTTTTGCAGAGTGCATGTACACACACACATAATCTTCCAGCTAAACTGGAAATGCTTCCATTATGTGGATCTCTTAAAAAATGAGTTGTCTTTCCCTCTAGATATTTTGTGGCTCCCCTTTATGAGTTACATAGCCTCAGAAAATTTCTGTATGTCATAGGTGGGGTTATGATGCACAGGATCTTGAGAGTCTCTAAGATGGAGGCCAACACTTGAGGTGACAATAAAAATAGACTTGGTGAATGGAAGTGACAGTGAAAAATATTTGTAGTGACTTATTCCAATGAGGACACAAGCCATACTGCCTCTGTAAAGCTTGCAAGCTCAGCTACAAGTAGAGCATACGCAAGCAGAGGTGATTCTGATCTGGCTCTGTCCTCATCATGAGCAAGGTGTGAAGTTTTCTAATGAGTTTTTGTAAGAACAGTGATGTTGTGCTGCTGCTTCTACATCATTTAGGGGCAACCATAAAATCTTTTAGCAACCATCACCAACACTTCATTATTTTTTTTTAAACTAGCATTCATATGTCCACATTTTTATGTACACTGTAAACTGCTAGGAAAAAAAAAAGTAAGTTAACATGCACTTATTAACTACTGTAGTTCTTGGGAGGGGAAGAGAATGAATCACAAATACTTAGTATGTACTCTGAAGGTTAAAAGGGTAAGAGAATGGAAAGAGTTATATAAAAACCTATCATACCCTGGATGTCTTATAGCAACATAAAGAAAAACAGCAGACACCTAATTGCCATCTTCACCTATACACTTAAAAGAGGTCTGCTATAAAAATTACATGTAATCAATATGAATGCAGCTATAAAAGGAACCACACATGGCACCCTGCAATTTAATTCTGTCCTTATTACTGCTGGGTTCCACTTTTATATTTATAGTATGCATAATGAATGAATACATTTTAGAACTGATCCAAGGGGAAAAAATCTCTTTGCTTTTTGACATATTCTGAAGCAACTGCTTGTTTTTCTTAAATCCCCCAAAAATATATATTTGGGTTGTGGCTGAGCTGAGGAAGAACTGAGTTTGTTTTATGCAGTGAAGAAGCTATGTGAAGGAGAACATTTAATTAAATAAAGAAAAATATATCAGAGACAATCAAAAAGTCAAACAGAGAAAATAATGAATGAATTAACACCAGTAGCAAATACAAAGAACTAAAAAGTGAATATATATTGTTTCCAGATTTAGAGTTATTTATCTGTCAATTACTTTTTAAAAACTGTTTTCTGGCTTACCTTGACAATATCTTAAAAAGAAGTATTTACCATTTTAATGTAAGATACATAATTTAACAGGTGGTATATTCCATGTGAGAAAATATTTTTACAAGTATTTGTGATTTTCAGTTCCTTTCTATGACCAGCTTATGCAGCTGAATCTTACTTAATTTTGCTTGAACACTTGGAGTCCAAAAGAATCTGTCAGGGATTTATTTTCTGTCTTGAACCAGTGTCCTGGGTGACTTCATCCTCTGCATTCAGACTTTCTGCTCTACATTTAGTGAAAAAAAATCTAGTAACTAACAGTGTCTATGTAGCTCAATGAGGATTTCAAATACAGGCTCACTGACTTATTTTTTAATAATTAAGTAAAACAATTTTAAGACAATAGAGCTTGCTATTAACATGAACCTTATCAATACCTAAGTCAAAAGAATTCTCTAGTTCCATAGTAAAGGCATAACAACATTATTGTTATTCCTGAATTGCATCAAAGGAAGCGTGGCCAGCAGGTCAGGGGAGGTGATTCTCCTCCTCTACGCTGCTCTGGGAAGACCCCACCTGCAGTACTGCTTTCAGCTCTGTAGTTTTCAGTACAAGAAAGACATGGATCTGTTAGAGTGGATCCAGAGGAGGGCCACAAAAATAATCAGAGGGATAGAACACCTCTCCTATGAAGAAAGGCTGAGAGAGCTGGGGTTGTTCAGCCTGGAGAAGAGAAGGCTCCAGGGACACCTTATTGCAGCCTTTCAATATTAAAAGGGGCCTTACAAGAAAGATGGGGACAAACATTTTAGTAGGGCCTGTTGTGATAGCACAAGGGTTAATGGTTTTACATTGAAAGAGGGTAGATTTAGACTAGATCTAAGGGAGAAATTTTTTACTATGAGGGTAGTGAAACATTGGAACAGGTTGTAGATGCTTCATCCCTGGAAACTTTCCATGTCAGGTTGCACAGGGCTTTGAGCAAACTGATCTAGCTGAAGATGTCCTTGCTCATTGCAGGGGGCTTGGACTAGATGACCTTTAAAGGTCCCTTCCAACCCAACCTATTCTATGATTCTATGATTTCATTCATACTACTTACTGAAGATAACAGGGTAAAATATGTTGTATTCATTGAAATCAGTTACTGAAATCTTTGCTAGCAGGAAAATCATGAAGACACAAGCATTTTGCGAATATGCAAGAGTCTTTTTCTGCATGCTTAAGAGGACAGAAGTGGTGCAAAACTGACAGAAGACATGATTTTACTTTGCAGTCCATGTCTATGATGAGATCCAAGGTCTTTAAATGGAGTATACCAATACCATACACATTAGATCTACTGTAAAATGTTGTGCTGTTTTTTTCTGTATGTGCTGTTGTCTCTATGTGTGCTACAACTCTGAAAGCTGAGATTTGTGCTTTCAGGAGTTTGTATGTGGCAGATATGCCCGTCTTATTGTCCACACCGTATAGAACCTCATCACACAGAGACTGAATTGCCAGTGTTGCCATGGATCCTGGGGTCACCTTGGAAAAGCATATGCTTTTTCTTTCTTTGTTGTTGGAAACTACTAAATATTCTCCTGTTCAGACTCTGTATCACCCTTTTCCATGCCTCATCTGCTGCTCTGATATAGCTGTCATTATAACAGAGCTAGTACTTTGTATTCACAACATTATTATTCAATAACCTTGCTTTTCTGTGGAGAAACTGCCTCCTGTCCTTGTGTTTGACCTTTGAAATTAAGTCATTCTAACTAGACGCCCTGTCTTTTTTACATATTTGTAAAACATCATCCACTCTTGCAAACTGAATCATAGAATCATAGATTGGTTTGGGTTGGAAGGGACCTTAAAGATCATCTAGTTCCAACCCCCCTGCCATGGGCAGGGACACCTTCCACTAGACCAGGTTGCTCAAAAGCCCCATCCAGCCTGGCCTTGAACACTTCCAGGGATGGGGCATCCACAACTTCTCTGGGCAACTTGTTCCAGTGTGTGACCACCCTCATAATGAAGGAAATGCATAAAATCATTCTAACGGCACAAAGATATCACCTCCAAAGTGGCTGACGGACTGCTTATTAAAATTCAGAGTTCCTGAGCTCTAATTTTCTCTGCCATTGATTTGTTGTATAACCGCAGCCATCTTTTCTGTGATTTAATCTGCCGAGTTTTACTTTGGGTTGATATTATCTAATTCAGTGAGATCCTTCTGAAGACTTATTAGAGCATTGTTAGTGATATGAAAAGTGTTACACAAATGCAAAGCATTATCAAGTTTAGATGCTTTGCTCCAGCCTGCTGCTTGTCGATGTTGCCTATCAGCAAGAATGAATGACATCATAAACTGTATTTGACAAAAAATGCCTTCAGCAATCACCAGAAGCAGTGCTATGAATATACTAAAAAGTAATGACACCATCATTGCACAAAGGCAAGGGATGTTAACTTAGGCTTTGATCTGTAAAAATACTGTATTCTGGACATGGCTGTCTTACGTTTGGCTGCTTTGGTGTGCCAGCAGGATGAACATCTGACAATCTGCAGCAACTGAAACCTGTGACCTCAAATATATTGAGCTGCTAGTGCTAATATCATTTATTTGGCTACTGGAATAAAGCTGACTTTTGCCAGGTTGGCTTAGAGGGCTCAGAAAGCATTGTATAACAACTTGCATCTATCCAGAACTGTCCATACACAAAGCTTTATTCATTTACTGCTCTTAAAAATCAACAGGAATCCTTTTTTGTGATTTTTTTTTAAGATCTAAGTTTTACAGTTTTATAGTTGCCCTAAAAGTATAATGTAATTCGTATTAAACAGTTTAATTATTATTAGACTACATAAACTCCTGAAGATTTTAACTAATCAAAATCTTTCATCTGGCTTGATATTTTAAATAGCCTTTTTTTATTACAGAAAAAAGTAGTAATTAATAGACTGTTCAACAACAACAACAACAAAACCAAGTCCTTTTTTGTAAGATTTTATATTTAAAGGGCTTAAATTCTGCTTCTGGTTTCAAAGGTACAGAAAGAGAAAAAAGGCAGAGGAAAGGCCACAGTTTATTCTCCTTAGAAACTACAGGGAATATAAAATGTTCTTTTTTGCAACTTAAATACATATTTTTAAGAAATATACATATATTTTAGGTACTTACATAAAACTACATATTCTGAGCACTGCACCATGATCAATCACTTCCTTGCTAATTCCTACTGACCAGTTTTCTGGGAAGTATAAACTCTTAACTCCTAATAGTGTTTTGATGTTTTTATTCTACAATCCTTGTAGTATTTTGAGACAGAATAATTTGCTCACACTATCATCTGAATCCTACTTACGGTCAAATTAATACTTTTTTCCTTCCAAAACTTTAGTATAACTTCTGACATTTGCTTATTCTTTCCACTAACATCCATTTTATGAATAATAAGAGTTCTACTTGTGTCAAAGACAATCTCATCATTTGATGAAGCTACAGCTTCCGCAGTTTCCCGTGAAAGATCTTCTTCAATATATATACAGTATGTTTATACTTTATTTCTGCTTTGATACTTCCACTCTTTCTTTGTGGG
>VYZV01042461.1:81426-92202 GCA_013401275.1 Pandion haliaetus
CCACGGGCTGCAGAGCCATCAGCCTCCTCAGGTGCCCCTCCTACCCCTGCTTCTTCTCTGACCTCAGGATCGGCAGAGGTGTTCCTCCCACGTTCCACACCCCTACACTGTCGGTTTCCCTTCATAAATATGTCCTCCCAGAGGCTCTCTCACCGTCACTGATGGGATTGGCCTGGGCCAGAGGCAGGTCCAACCTTTTGGAGCTGGGGGAGCCTCTAGCAGCTTCTTACAGGAGCCACCTCTGCAGCCCCCTCCCCCACTACCAAAGAAAACCGCGCCACACAAACCCATAACAAACAGTTTTGAGAATATCATAGAAGATTGGGTGGTGTTTGTTTTTAAACCGTCTTAGCCATTCAGGTATTCAGTAGCAACAAGAAAATTAAAAAAAAAAGATAGTGCTATGGATCAGCTTTCATATATGACAGAGATATTGCCATGATACGGAAGGCTGATATTAACACTACTACATGTGGGTGAAGTGGTATCCTGTTCCCTATAGGTTTTTCTATTAATTTTTTTTAACTGCTTTCCCACCAGTTTAGTGAGCTGAACTAGCTCACCAGTGAACCAGACAAGTACCTAAGCTTTCAAACAGGAAACAGATGCAAAATGGTAATTTTGAAGTTCCTTTGAAAAGATGCCTTTTTTCCTACTGTTCCTGTTTATATGGAATTCTCTGGAATGATATTGCTCCAATATATTTTTTAGATTTTAAATTTTGTGTATCTTTTGTCCATTTTAATAAATGTATTTTCTTTGTTAATATGGTCTTTCAAGCTGAAATTGGTTCTGGTAGATATAAACTCTCTGGTATGTAGAAGTAGACTATAAAAATAATGTTCAGAATGCATTTCCCTTAACTACCTATTCAAGGAAGTTAAGGAAGCAGGCAGGAGATCTTTAGATAATGTGCTTGTCGTGAATCCTGATTTAGGATCCTGCCAACTACACCAATTTGTCATGGATGAGTGATTTAGATCACTTAAAATATCACTGTCAAAGATATTAGCAAAAATGATTTTTTAATGTGAATTTGTGAAAGTGTGACTTAACAAAGTTCAATGGCAAGGTTCACTTTATTACTATATGGAAGAAGCGTACAAAGGAAAATTGAGTTAGACTCAAGTTAGAATGATTCAGACAGAGACTAGAGATTTGAAAAGGTAAGGGAGACCCTCCCACTGGGGAGACCTTCCTATTGAGTCATGAGGTTCAAAGTGGACTCCTTTGCTTTCTACACTACTTCTCAGAGAGGAGTCTAGGTGTGGCTGGATCCAGACTAAGTCCCAGACTTGGTCAGCGGTTTACGTCTAATGGAATTAATACAAAGGGTAAGGGAAACCTCCTTTTGAATTACTATGCCAGTTTGTCAAATGAGCGATTATGGATCCTACAGGACTTTGAGGTTGCAGCCATTTAAGGTTTATTAGCGCTATTACAGTAAATCACAAGATTAGGTTATATGATTTTTAACAACACTTAATTATCAGCCAATTATCAGAGTGATTTAATAAAATTTGCTGTAATCAACACTACAAAGTTTCCTATACCAAATCACACACACACACAGACACACAGTTATAAAAGTTAACCTATGATCAAGATTTTTCCCTCTTTGCCAATTGTAGTAAATTATCAGTACCAAATTTTCTTTGAAACTTCACAGAACCTAATTGTAGTGAATTACTCACTATTCTTCTTCCTCAGCATTTGTCAACAGATGATCTTTGACCCCTTTGTCTTTGTCAGCATCTATCAGCAGACAACCTTGGAAATCTTCACAAAATCTACTCTTTGAAATCTACTCTTTGAAATCCTTGCGAAATCTACCCTGAGAGACATTCCAACTCAGGAGGACATACTGGGTCACAGCTTGCTGCCATCCCAGAGAGCTCAAAGGGTCTCACTTAGGATTGCTGTTTATAAGATGACTGACTTTGGTCATTATATTTCCATTCTGGCCACAATGCTTGTCAGGTAATTCTGGCACCTTCCAGGGCGGGGAACAATCCAGGCAGGAGGAGTTTCAGGTACAGTTAGGGAGTGCCTAATCATTCTAACTCACTGCACTGTAACCAGGACAAGACAGTACCAGATTGTCCCAACTCACTGCACTTGTAGCCAAAACAAGAACACAATGTAGGCTGGTCCTGATGTCACAATGTGGTCCAGGGGGTCTGCACCACTACAGGGCTATGTGAATTGAAAATAATCTGTCATTTGAAGCAGCTGAGAAACTCATACACTAAAATACAGTTCAAAAGGATTACATTTTAAATCTATACTTTTAAAGTTTGAACTAAACAGGGTTTCTTTAAGTTCAATTATATAAAATAAAAGTGAATTTGCAGAAGCAGTTGAACTAGGTCTGTTATATAAATCCAATGTTTTATAATTAAGCTGAGAATTCAGGAAGGCAACCTTGAAATTAAAAGGATTTAGAAACCTACAAATGCCAATAGTGGCAGTTCATTAGCTTTAACAGTCTCTGTGAGATAAGATTTATTTTGAACTTCTGCTTTTAGTGGGTCTGATGCCATTGACGATGCTGTAATTTAAAAAATACTCTGAAAAATGCTTTGAGGAAGCACAGGAAAGTATTACTTATAGGGGTTAAATAGTCTTTTAAAAGGTATCCCTTGGAAAAGAGATGAAAAAACTGTAATGTCTGTGGGGAAAAAACAGTGTATTACAAAAATGTAATGAAGCCTGTAAGGAGCAAGAGCCTGTAATAAAAACAGCTTGCTGGGTATCATCTGTTGAAAACAATCCAGAGTTGCTGAAATTATGATTTATTTGTTAGTGGAAAATAAAAAAAAAAAAGGGAAAAAATTCTTCTGAATCTACTTTCCTGTTCCAAGATGCTATAATAAGTTAATTTCATTTTGTTACTGAGGCTGTTTGATATCTTCTGAAAAGTTCTAAAATAGAGAGTTCATGCTTTAACCATACAAAGAAATACCAATGGATCTCTTTTACTTTGTACAGCAGCAGATATGACTTAATAGTCCTTCACAATTCACTCCTCCAGATTCAATGAGCATGTCAGATTTAACCTCTCTGCACAGTCCACCAGGATCCTTAATTATCTTTAAAATGTTTGGTTATCTCTCATTATCTGGACGTGTCTTCCTATCTTCACTTTGAGTTCCTTGATCTTTCATCTACAGGAAAGCCACTCCAATTTAGTCTTCCAATGATATAGCCTTTCAAAACCAGATACATCAGCTCTATCTTCCTACAGGTACATTCATACTGCAGGGAATAATTTGGAAGATCCTAGTCTTTTTGTTTCTCAGATGTGTTGCTGTGTAACATGTCTCTCATTTAAATCTTTCCCTGTTAGAGTATATGGTCTGTACTTAAATTATTGTGATGCTAACACCATTATCATATATTCTGTAGGCTTAGAGAGTAAGCAGCGAAGTATTCTGTTCTTCTGAGGACAATTTATTATTTTTATGAGAAATGCTGAAGGTCTGAATTTAGTTGCAAAGGTCACTGATTCACAGATTGTAAAACTGTTAAGTCTAGTAACAGCAGGAAAAGTATGCTGCTGCTGTATGTGTAAATGTCAAGGCAGCTGCTGTTGGGATAAAAAGTGTGAACATAATTGAAGATCTCTGCATAGGTATAAAAGAAACCAATTAGAAGGCGTTTATTGCAATTTCTTCACTAAGAAACAAGATGAAGTGTGTGTATGGAGTCCTGATTTCAGTGACCAGCAAGAATCTTGAACAGTGAAAGTATATTGTTTTATCTCTCCATATTTTCATCTACTACTGCTGGTTTCAGAATTTGTCACTAGTGGTGTTTTGTAGCATCATACACTGGGCAATGATATTTATCACAAAAGGATAGTGACCCAACAAAGACAATTGCCATTTGTCAGCAGAAAGTTGGCCACGCACACGATCATCCTAAAAAAATCTCCTTGAAACAACACTGTCTTATGCCAACTATTCCTCCCAGATCTTCAGGAGAAAGAAGGCAAAATGAAGGCACATATTGTAATGAAGTGTTGGTGGATTTTCCAGTTCTTCAGCAGTATGTTTTTACTGCCACCACCCCTTTATAAAAATTATATTTTTGTATAGCATGTAATCTTCCAGCAAAACCCATTTTATAGCTAAGCCCATCAGCCAAGTGGTGGTGCCTCTGTGAAAATGTACTTAAGAAAGGGCAAAACACTTGAACAGGCAGTGTCAAGTGAGGAGAAAAAGTGTGACAAGCAGCCCTGTGACACCAAGGTCAGTGAAGAAGGAGGGTGAGGAGGTGCTCCAGGCGCCGGGGCAGAGATTCCCCTGCAGCCCATGGGGAAGACCATGGTGAGGCAGGCTGTCCCCCTGCAGCCCATGGTGAAGCAGATATCCATCTGCAGCTCATAGAAAACCCCATGCAGCAGCAGGTGGATGTGCCCTGAAGGAAGCTGCAGGTTGTGGAGAGGACCAGAAAGCCGTCCTTGACCTTTAGCACATAAAGGAAGAGTATGTGCAAATGTCCAAGGGCTGCTAACTCTAATTTACTTTTTTTCCCAGTTATTATCATAGGTAAGTAAGAAGACAATATAGGATTTAGAAGCCTAAATATTTAGCAAAAGTTAGGTTGAGGCTCCTACTGTCCCCACCCCCCAAAAGATTTAGTTATATATGAAAGAAAATTCAGTACAAAGTTCTTAAGGATTGAGGTTCAGGCTTTGTAGAAAATAGGGAGTACCAATCACATTTGTTGCTTTAAAGTTTTTTCTTTTCACAGAATAAAAAAATAAAATTAGTTTTTTAAGGACTTACAGAAATCTATTGGTAGAGGTGGTGAGAATGAAGAGTATAATTAATCTGAAATGAGAATACCATTTAAGTACATCAGTTGAGTACAAGCTCTTTGGCAGGAACAGTAGACTTTTAAGCAGACCTAGGACACAATAGTCACCTCAGACAACATTTTAGTGTGTATGGTACATTCAGCTTTAAATAGCTCTATCTGCCTTATAGTTATGACTTACAGTTTAGATTTTATTTGAAAAGCAATATTTAGGATTCAGATCATTTGCAATTCTGAAGCATTCCAGTTGTTGACAGTTTTCTCTGTCTCCTGAGGGCAGGAAAATAGTCTTTGCACCAACACTGAAATAATTTACTTGGAAAAAAGAATATTTTTCTTCGTTATTTTCTGTCTATTCTAACAGGCACAGCAGAAACAACAACACTGCTATGAATCTGATGTTACACTACCACTCATGGATGACAAACTCGTAGTGGCTGGTAGTTTATTTGGGGACATTTCTGATGCTGGTTGTTAACTGTTGTGCAGAAGAATCTGTAAACTATTTTCACAGGAGGACACTCCTGAATTGCTTCACTTGTTACTGAACCAGAGAACTAAGCTAACACTGAATTTTCAAGATCTTGCTGTGCTATCTCCCAAACTCACTTCCTTCAAAATGAATTTTACTTTAAACCAAAACACTTAATTACTTCATGATAAAATCTGTTCTTCTTAATGTCCAGAATGTTGTTTTATAACTACAGTGATGTATTCTGGTAAGCAAGTATAACATAACTTATAACCTAAGTAGTTTAAATCACTTGGCTTCAGTTCATGGATCATAAAATCTGCAGGGAATGTAGTTTTCAATAAATGTACACAGTAGGTAACTGGCCACAAGTTTGGGTTTCTTTCTCAAATTAATTTTGCTTTGGAATTTAGTTCTTGTTATTTCAAGTGTGCCTTTATTAAAGCAATCAACTATTTATTACCTGTACCACAATGAAGAACAATAAACAGTATCCTGTTGATGATCACCATACAACAATTCTAATAGAAATAATGGTCTGAGCTCCTAGTGTAGCATATCATGCCGGTAATAAAGCCACAGCTCTTCAGGACAATATTCACACTGCAAAGCATCAGTAAGCACTTTTATGATAGAAATAATGCCACAGGTTCCTGCATAAGGAAAACGGTCAGGGTAGGGGATTTGTATTTATCATAGTGCTATCGGTATTCCAAAATACTGCTGAGTCTATGTATAGCTACGCAAAAATATAATTCAATTTAAGCATTTCATGACTTTTCCTAGTCTGAAATTTGAGTGGCTTATAGGTAGCTCAAAGACATTTCATCTCTTGGTCTACACTGTGTGCTATAGCTGTTGGAAAGCTAATCAGAGAGGCACCTTTACACTCATCTGTACTCAGGTACTAGAAAAAAATTTAAAATTATGAATTAGTATACTGAAGTAATGAATTGATGTGTATTGCTTTATGATCTAGCAGGAACAATCTTACCTAAAATAGGGAAATAGATGTGATACCATTAGGCACACCATATGTCATAGAAGATATGTTAATAACTGTTTGATTCAAGGTAAAGTGTGATATAGCAGAATTAAAGAAGGAAATATTTGTAGTAGAAGTCCTCTTACTCTAGACTAAATTTGTGATAATATAGAAGTACTTTAAGATTTATTTAAAAGTGAAAGCTTTTGATTCGTCTGTGTTATTCAAAAAAGTCCAGGTCCAGTCTGTTGCAGGGCACTATACTTGAAGCATTTATTGGTCTAGAACTAAACTTTGCTGTTCCCAGGACTTTGAAACAATATGAATGAAAATCAGTTCCAGACTGTATGTGTTACTTTTAAGAATGATATCCGTCTTGCGGTTAAGACACCTGAATTTAGTGATGCCATTCAATTACTGCTTTTTAACATTTTGGCACTGACTGAGATGTCCTGAGTTACATGAGATGGGGCTAATAGGTATGAACATCTCCAATTCCTTTTTGATGAACTAGCAACAGCACTTGATTTGGGTTTGTGTTTTGGGGTGTGTGTGTTTGTTTGTTTAATGACAGCTGTCTATAATTAAAATAGTCTTACTAGAGCCACATTCATAGTTTATAAAAACAAACAAGCAAAAAACTGCCCCTGCCCCCCCGCAAATCTTTGTGTTGGTGAAGGCTGATTTTGTCCAAAAGAAGATAATTTTAGGTTAGTAATTATTTTTGTCTTCTTCCTAGTCATATTTGAAAGAGAACAATGTTCCAGTTGTCCATTTCTAAATACACGCCTTACGACAATATAGTCACAAAGCACTGACTTTGAGTCCTTGCAGAAAGGAAGAAGTAAAAACATTTCTCAAACCTTCGGTGTTTCCCAGGGCTGGATTCAGTGCAGTCAAAGTACTAGATTTGAGAAATGACAGTCTAAGGAGTTTAACTGTTTTCATTTCATATATATGTTTAAGTTAGCATTATTATTTCTAATGACAGTCCTGGCACTTGAATATCAGATATTGCAGGAGTTTTATAATTTCTTAAGGGTTCTTTCATTTGGACAATTCTTTCTTTCTTTCTTTCTTTCTTTCTTTCCACTTTGACATTAATCTGCAAACTGTGAAGTAATGACAGATAATGACTCTTCCCTAAATATCATTTTGAAGCATAAAAATGCATAAATAATAAACTTGTGAAGATAGAGGCTTATGCAGTCATTTTAAAGTGACAATTCAGGTTAGATATTGAAAATTCACAAATACAAAATTAAAACTATGAAACAGACTATTTTCAGGGTTTTTTTGCATTTCTGTGTCACAGATTATGATCTCATTAATTACAGAACATATCTTCTGAAAATATATGTTGGAAGTTATTGCTTTAGATAACAAAAATATTTCCAAAATAAGGAAATTAATTTATGCAGGTGAAAATAAAATATTCTAATTAGTCAACATCCAGTAGAAAGGATTAGCCTTACACATTTTAGTTAAGCTTCATGGAGAATTCTATTAGCACAGATACATATGAAGGTTTTTCAATTGACTGGAAAATCCTTAAAAACAAATTTATCTTTGAAAAAAGATGAATAACAAATACAAAATCATATACATCCACAATTACTGTATGTCAGTTACTAAACATTAGATCTGCTCTGTGGGTGAGCACACTTCCGTGCCCCGACCCCGGCAAACAGTTCTGTGATTTTGGGGTCTGAAAGAAGGGACTTTCTTCTTTCTGTTCAATCTGTCTTAGTTCTCAAAGTCAAGAGGTATTCTTCCTGGATCTGATGTCAATAAAATTCATAAAATATTTGGTAAAGACAATCCAAATTACACTTTCATGTGAGCCATTCATTCTAAATTGGGCTGCTTACATACAATTCTTTTCTGAATATAAAACAGTATCTAAAGAATATATAAGTCAATGACAGGTCATCTTTTGCAGGAACACATCTATGGTTTATTTAGCACATACCAATGGCATGCATGTTTTAGTACAGTGATTTTTTCAAGAATCTCTATATTAATTTTTCCTATTAGAGAACCTTAGATTCATTAAAATAAGTGGGAAAAATCTCATTAAAACCATCTTTCTGAAATATGGACTGCCATAAATATATATGGTTTCTGTCTGATAATACCTATTCATTTAGGTAACTTGGAGATATAACTATGAAAATAGGATTAATTTGATCAGAGTTTACATTTTTACAAATATCATAAACATCTTATTGAAAATGGCTAGTTTAATTGAATAATGATAACTTTTGATGCTCATATTTCTAGAGTTCATTCCATATATTTTGACTGCTAATAAGGTAAGAAATCTATTATAGGTTTTTACCTAAGCTCATTCCCCTTAGGAGAGCCTTATGAGGAGTGCAATGTAGCCAACAAGCTGGTGAGAAACCTGTTCCAAAATTACCAGCTGACTAGCTTAACATGACCTGATTTGATGAAATTCCTAAGTGATATTAATAAAAACACAGTTTGATCAAACAGAGCTTTTCAACTGAAGAAAGAACAGGCTAGCTCATTTGTTGGATTTCTAGACGTTAATATTGGAAGCATAATTACTACAAATACAGTGAAATATATTTATTGATTCCTCAGCCCCATAAAAAAGTCCAATAGAGGCTTTGTTTGTAAGAGGTATGCAATAAACACACACTTAATTAAATTACAGACATATACCTTTGAATGGATAAATCATAAATCCACCCTCTTGATAATAAGTACATCAATCGTAATAGAAATTATACAAGTAATAAATGGAATTGCAAGCTGGTTTTAATTAAACAGTAATAATGCAAATATGTCATGTATATTTTTTTCAAGATCATATTGCAGTGCTTCAGCCAACTAGAACTACCATCAGAAAAGCTGAAAATAAATACCTTTCATTGCACTTAGTTTAACTACAGCAGTTTTCGCAGGAAGCATTTAAATAACCAGCAGTATACCAAGATTCATATCAGGTCTTCTGGATTGCTACTTATAAATTGCTAAAATGTATGAACCATAGTATAATTTAAAGTAATTTGGCATGAAAAATATGTTGAGCATATATGGTACTCAGCCAATATTTTCTAGCCTGCCAAATAAGAAAATATATGTTATTATAACTATGCAAATTACAACATATGGAACATCTATGCAAAACATGTACCATAAATCCAGGTAGAATTTAGGATCTATTAAAAATGAAAAGGTTGATAACCGAAGAGAACAGAACAGATGCTGGGCTGCAGCACATCACTACAATTCCTTTGTTTTTATCTGACAGAAGAAGTCTAACTAGTGAGATGGAAGGTCCAATTTGGACCATGATCTTAGTTCAAGTAGTGGCTAAAAGAACACATACATTTGATTAATCTTCTGCATGCCTTTCCATTTCTTCTGTGTTCTTACAGAGTAGGGAGAACTTAAGCTACAGGCTGCAGAGACACTAAGCAATGACCAAGGGAACTTGCCTATCAATTACTTAAAGGTGAGTGATTTAAAATTCCCTCCATCCCTCCTTCCTTTTTTTGGATAATCTAAAATATTTTCATCAGACTGGTAAATTCTTCTGAAACAGTAAGATCACCCATCACAATATTCAATACTTCCTATGAGCTTTGTAGAATAATTACTGTTCTCAATAATGTCCTTATTTTACCCTTCTAAAAACTTGCCTTTCAGTGGGAAAACTCTGGCTATACTTAGACTACTGAAAATTAAGTTCTCCACTTTTCAAAAGTAAATTGTTAGGAATTCATTGTGAGGTTTGCTCCTTCAGCAATATATTTTAAAAGTTCTTTCCAAAAGATAGTGGTGAAATTTGGAGCATAGCAAAAGTCTGCAACAAGTTAAAAGAAACTGATCTGGTTTTTTTGGTTGGTTGGTTGGTTTGGGTGTATTTTTTTTTTAGTAAGACAATCTACAGCTGCATTACATATTAACAGAGAATAGATATTTTTATAAAAAGGTGTGCACCTTGGATTTAGACAATAGGTTATTCACCGTGAGATAGAAATATTATGTTCTAAGTAAAAAACTAGAGTTTACTCTTCCTTTCTTGGAACCTTCTAGTGCTGATAGAAAAAGAGGGACAAATAATAGTGAGTCTGATTTAGGATTGTGAGTTTGCTGTGTACTTGGAAAGCAGATTAAATCTACATTACTAAAAAAGTTTACTAAGATTTTTATTTTAAAGCTACAGCATCGTGTTGCCTATTTATTCAGCCTAAATACAGCAATTGAAAGTTGCAATCTGAGATATTTAAGGCTGTGCTATTTTAAACTTTTGCCATAAGAATCTGCAAATACTTTGTTATGGGTTTGTGTGGCGCGGTTTTCCCTTCGTGGCAGGGGAGGGGGGCTACAGAGGCGGCCCCTTTAAGAAGTTGCTGGAACTATTCGCCGCCCCAAAATGTCGGACCCGCGCGCCAAAATGTCGGACCCGCCTCTAGGCGGGGAGTGACGGTGGCAGCGCCTCTGGGAAACATATTTAAGA
>VYZV01042461.1:101924-125145 GCA_013401275.1 Pandion haliaetus
TGACCATAAGTGGGGAGTGATCCCTCCCAGTCCTTGTCTCAACCCACGAGCCTGCCCTTGTATTTTCTCCTCATCCCAACGTGGACAGGCGCGGGGGTGGGGGTGTGAGTGAGTGGCTTCGTGTTGCTTTGTTACCGACTGAGCTGAAACCATGACACAGTGCTAGCTCTTGTATCTGCTATTCTTAATATAAGTTTTGTACCCTCCTCATCACCCAAGTCATGTTTCTCTGAGTGTCTTACGAATTTATTTATCTTCTTCTTACATGGAATAACAGAGTTTTCAGTAGTATTCTAGACTATGACTCATAAACTAGCAGTTGCTTTTGACTCTCTAGAGGGACAAAAGCCCTTTCAGAGGGATCTGGATAACTTGGACCATTGGGCTATGATTAATGGGATGAAATTTAACAAGTCAAAATGACAGATTCTGCACTGAGAATGGAGTAAAGCCAGGCACAAGTATGCACTGGGCGAGGAGTGACTGGAGAGCAGCCCTGCAGAAACGCATGGGGGGTGCTGGTTGGTGTCAAGCTCAATAGGAATCAGCAGTGTGTCCTGGCAGCCAAAAGGGCAAACCACATCCTGGGGTGCATCAAATGCAGCATAACTAGCCGAACAAAAGAGGAGATTATCCCGCTGTATTCAGTGTTGGTGCGGCCTCACCTTGAGCACTGTGTGCAGCTCTGGGCCCCACAATTTAAGAAGGATGTCAAGGTACTTGAATGCGTCCAGAGGAGGGCAACAAAGCTGTTGAAGGGGCTGGAAGGCATGTCCTATGAGGAACAACTAAGAACTTTGGGTTTGTCTAGTTTGGAGGCTGAGGGGCGACCTCATTGCTCTCTATGGCTTCCTGAGGAGGGGAAGTGGAGAGAGTGAGGTGCTGAGCTCTTCTCCCTGGGATCCAGTGATGGGACATGTAGGAATGGTTCAAAGCCGTGCCAGGGGAAGTTTAGACTTGACATTAGGAAGCATTTCTTTACCGAGAGGGCGGTTAAACACTGGCACAGGCTTCCTAGAGAAGTGGTTGATGCCCCAAGCCTGTCAGTGTTTGAGGCATTTGGACAATGCCCTTAATAACATGCTTTAACTTTTGGTCAGCCCTGAAGAGGTCAGACAGTTGGACTAGATGATCGCTGTAGGTTCCTTCCAACTCAAATTTTCTTTTTTTCTTTTCTCTCCCTCTCCTCTCCCTCTCCTCTCCCTCTCCTCCTTATCTATATAAAAATCACTAACTTTTAAGCATATACTTGCTTTTGTTAGGTTGCTTGAGTATAACATGGTAACATTAATGTGGTCCTTCTCGGGATGTACTTCAGTACAACAATGTCATCAATTTTTATATATCCACTTGAATAGGTTCCACCCCAGGCTGGCTGGGTATGTCAGCTCTAATCCAGGAGATGTGTAGCCAAGTTAATATATCTCAGCCCTCAGCAGGCCCAAGGTCCAAAAACAATCCAAAGGACAACCTAAAGTACTTGGTGTACTTATCTGAAATACAANCTCTCCCTCTCCTCTCCTCTTCCTCTCCTCTCCTCTTCTTCTCCTCTCCTCTCTCTCTCCCTCTCCCTTTCCCTTTCCTCTCCTCTCCCTTTCCTCTTCCTTTGTACAATTGTGCAACAATTTTAATACTTTCCTACTAGGAATACTTTGCATGGCACTGTTCAGACTTTCCCCTCACTTTTTCCATTTCTGTATTAATTTGGCAGTGTCTAGTCACAGTCACTGAAGCAGTATTCTACTGATAAACTTTAATCTGGTAGAAATTCACTCTATAAATCCCTATGCACATGACCCCACTAAATTTTGTCCCATTTGTATTACTTTATCCTGGAAGATCATCTCATTATTCCCTCATGATATGCAGGTCTGGCTGTGTATTAGTGATGTCTCCCAACTCTGCATGATGAGAAAAATTACTTAGAATATTCCTATTTTTTTATTAGAATCAGTCACAAAAATATTAAATAAGCTTGTTCTCAAGACTGAATCCTAAGAAAATCCAACAGGCTCTTCCTCTAGATGCCTTTTTACTCCTTGAATTTTTAGTCTCTTTTTTTATCAAGGTCTTTATTTACCTTATAACTTGTAACCAGCTGCAGTTAATCTAATAATTTTTTTTTAAGTTTCAGTAGAAGCTTGAATAGAATAGATCCACTACAAATCATGTTTATATTTTGAGGTTAGCTTGGCATGGTCAGCTTTGTTAACTGGTAGCAAAGCTGCTGCAGATGTGCAGCACATGCTGGTTTTCTATATCAAACATGCAATATGTGAGTGCCTATGTCCAAAAACAATCCTCACAGAGGACTGAATTGTCCATTGTTCCTAGAATTTGGAACTACAGAGCATGCTAAGTCACTCCGAGGCCACAAAGAAGATGCAGCCAGCTCTTCACAGTGACAGTGACACAAGGGACGATGGACATCTGTTGGAAGAAGAAAAGTTCAGATTCTTTTTCACTTTTCACCAGTAAAGCATTAGTTTGTCTAAGAAATTCTTTCATCATGAGGACAGTCAAGCTGTGGAACAAGCTGCTTTAAGAGGTTTTGCAGTCTCTACCTCTGAGGTTTTCAAGTACGTGAATGGATAAATTCCTGAGCAACCTCATAGCTAACTCTGCTTGGAACAGGAAGTTGGATCAGAGACCTCCTGAAGTCCCTTCCCACCTGAACCACAATAGGATACTACAATCCTGTGATCCTATGAACTTTACTTGATTTTTTTTTTTTTTAATGTAATCTAAACAATAAAGTGAAGAACAGGAAACTGTTTAGGGAGGTATACGCAGGAAAAAAAACATAACTATATTACTATAGTAGTGGGAGCTTCCTGAAACACTTGAAGTAAAGAATCTTGTCATGGAGACTGAAACAAGTGAGCTTAGTGGACTGTGCCAAGTCCATATAACCCAGCAACCAGGCAGTGTTCTGTGACCATCTGCGCAGGCCAAGGGCAGTCATCCTACCTGACTCTCAAGGCAGAACAGTAGACACTCACCTGCGAGCAAAGGTTGCAGATCCGGCTGGGGGGGTCTGCACCATCTACCCCAGCAGTGGCTGGTACCTCCCCCCAGATGGAGCTGCTGAAGGGAGAGGCTGCAGTGCAGGTCTCAGACTGCAAGAAGGGCCTAGACCTTTCTCCTGGGCAGGGACAGGCAGCAGACCTGCCTGCAAAAGGTGTACCCAGGTGGAGGACACCCTGCAGCAGGTGGCTGAGCTGCAGGAGGCAGTGAGAAGGCTGCGTAGCATCAGGGAGGCTGAGAAAGAGTTAGATAGCTGGTTCCAAGAGCAGTCTGCAGTGGACCCACAGCCAAACAGCCAAAGACTCCCCCACCGGCACACATAGAAGGCAGGGGGGACAATAATATGGAAGAATGGAAGTTTGCAATGGCAAGGACCAGCAGGAGGAAGAGACTTGCCCTGAAGCCTGAGGTGCCCTTGCAGAACCACTTCACGCTCTGCAGACTGAAGAGGAAAGACCTGTCATGTCAGGAGAGACACTGGAGCTGAGTAAGGCAGCCCGATCTGCTCCCTGTATAACAACCAGTGCAACTAAGAAAAGGCGAGGGGTGCTAGTAGTAGGTGACACTCTTCTAAGAAGTATGGAGGCAGCCATTTGCCAACCTGACGCACTCTCTGAAGAGGTATGCTGCTTACTGGGGGCTCGTATCAGGGATGTCATGGAAAGACTACCAAGCCTCGTACAGTCCACTATTATCCACTGCTGTTGTTCCACGTAGGCACAAGGGATACAGCCAGGAGCAGTCAGGAGAGTATCGAGAAGGATTACAGAGGCCTGGAAATGGTGGTAAGGGACTCTGGAATGCAGGTATTTTTTTCATCAATCCTCCTGGTCAAAGGGAAGGGGTTTGAAAGGGCCAGTTGACTCTGGTGAATCAACAAATTGTTACAGGACTGGTGCCACAGCCAGGGGTTCACATACTTAGATCATGGGACTCACTTTGAGAAAACTGGTCTACTGGGGGCTGAAGGGGTCCATCTGTCAGGGAAGGGGAAGAGCATCTTCAGTCATAGGCTTGCCAAGCTGGTGAAGTGGGCTTTAAACAAAAGTTGCTGGGGGAGGGAAACCTCAATCCATCCCACTCCTACCAGTTTGTTGCCAGTGCTAGCAAGAGATGCCCAGAGCCTGGAGAGGGATCACAGGTCAGCAGGAGAGCACCTGAAGAGCAGCATAAAGGAATTCCAACCACTCCAGCCAGTAAGTCAGCTTCATCGAGGGCCCCACTTAAATGCCTCTATGCAAATGCACGTAGCATGGGGAATAAACAAGAGGAGTTAGAGACCTGGTTACCCAGGACATGGAGAAGGCTGAGGTACTCAACTACTTTTTTACCTCAGTCTTCATCAGCAAGTACTCCAGCCATACTGCCCAAATCACAGAAGGCAAAGGCAGGGACTGGGGGAATGAAGAACCACCCACTGTAGGAGAAGATCAGGTCTGAGACCATCTAAGGAACCTGAAGGTGCACAAGGATGAGATGCATCCGCAGGTCCTGAGAGAACTGGCGGATAAAGTAGCTAAGCCACTATTCATCATATTTGAGAAGTTGTGGCAGTCTGGGGAAGTTCTCACTGACAGGAAAAGGGGAAATATAACCCCCATTTTTAAAAAGAGTAAAAAGGAAGACCAGGGAACTACGGGCCAGTCAGCCTTATCTCTGTGCCCAGCAAGATCATGGAGCAGATNATGAGATGCATCCGCAGGTCCTGAGAGAACTGGCGGATAAAGTAGCTAAGCCACTATTCATCATATTTGAGAAGTTGTGGCAGTCTGGGGAAGTTCTCACTGACAGGAAAAGGGGAAATATAACCCCCATTTTTAAAAAGAGTAAAAAGGAAGACCAGGGAACTACGGGCCAGTCAGCCTTATCTCTGTGCCCAGCAAGATCATGGAGCAGATCCTCCTGGAAACTATGCTAAGGCACATGGAAAAATAAGGAGGTGATTGGTGACAGCCAACATGGCTTCACTAAGGGCAAACCATGCCTGACAAATTTGGTGGCCTTTTATGACAGGGTTATAGCACTGGTGGATAAGGGAAGAGCAATGGACGTTATCTACCTGGACTTGTGCAAAGCATTTGACACTGTCCTGGATGACATCCTTATCTCTAAATTGGAGAGACATGGATTTGATGGATGGACTACTCGGTGGATAAGGAATTGGCTGGATCATCACACTCAAAGAGTTGTGGTCAACAGCTTGATGTCCGAGTGGAGAGCAGTGACGAGTGGTGTTCCTCAGGGGTCGGTATTGGGACTGGCACTGTTTAACATCTTTGTCAGCGACATGGACAGTGGGATTGAGTGCACCCTCAGCAAGTTTGCCAACGACACCAAGCTGTGTGGTGCGGTCGACATGACTGAGGGAAGGGATGCCATCCAGAGGGACCCTGACAGGCTTGAGAGGTGTGCCCGTCGGAACTTCATGAAGTTCAACAAGGCCAAGTGCAAGGTTCTGCGCATGGGTCGGGGCAATCCGAAGTGCAAATACAGGCTGGGAGATTAATGGATTGAGAGTAGCCCTGCAGAGAAGGACTTGGGGGTGTTGGTTGACAAGAAACTCAACACGACCCAGCTATATGCTCTTGCAGCTGAGAAAGCCAACCATATCCTGGCCTGCATCAAAAGAAGCATGACCAGCAGGTTGAGGGAGGTGATTCTCCCCCTCTACTCCGCTCTCATGAGACCGCACCTGGAGTACTGTGTTCAGCTCTGGGTCCCCCAACATAAGAAGGACATGGACCTGCTGGAGTGAGCCCAGAGGAGGGCTGCAAAGATGATCAGAGGGCTGGAGCACCTCCCCTATGAAGACAGGCTGAAAGAGTTGGGGTTGTTCAGTCTGGAGAAGAAAAGGCTTCAGGGAGACCTCATAGTGGCGTTCCAGTACCTAAATGGGGTCTACAAGAAAGCTGGAGGGGGACTTTTTACAAGGGCATGTAGTGATAGGACAAGGGGTCATGGCTTTAAACTGAAAGAAGGTAAATTCAGATTAGATGTAAGGAAGAAGCTTTTCACTGTGAAGGTGTTGAGGTACTGGAACAGGTTGCTCAGAGAAGCTGTGGATACCCCATCCCTGGAAGTGTTCAAGGGCAGGTTGGACGCTGCTTTGAACAACCCGGTCTAGTGGAAGATGTCCCTGCCCATGGCAGGGGGGTTTAGAACTAGATGATCTTTCAGGTCCCTTCCAACCCAAACCATTCTATAATTCTATGATATAAAACAAAAAGGAGAAATTGTATAGATTTATATAGTTTCTATGTGTGGCATGGAAGAATATCAGGAGAATAAGGATGTCCAGCATGTGCTGATAAAATAAATAGCAAAATGATAGTGGGCCAGATAAGAAAAAAATTTAAGCATTAATATTATTGAGATAAAGTTGCATATAGACAATGCAGCTAAGAGAAATACTGCATCTGCTTCAACAAGGAAATTGGATGTAGTCAGTAAGAAGCTTCTAGTGCTGTAAATTCCCTCTTCTATTAGCGTATCAAAAACTTCACAACCAACATTTATTAGAACACCCCTTATAAATGAAGCTGCTGCTATTAATAGAATGAAGCTGTTATTCATAGCAGATAACTACTTGCCCAGTGTATTCAATCATTCCCTCACAAAGTTCCCTATCCCTCCCTCTCCCTCTCACACACACACACACGCTTACAGTTATGTAGTTGGAGCAACAGCCAGGAGGCCAACTCCAGCTCAGGAGTGGAGAGTCACACTGATGCTCCAATGGCTTCTACGTAGGTGTTCAGAAATACCCCCAAGAATTTCCTTGTTTACTCAGTTGTATATAAGAATAATTCTTTTGTCTTTGCCTGCATAGAGCGGCCACTGCCCTCTTGGATGTGGTCTGAGTTATCCAGTCTGTTGTTGATACCAGCATATGCTGGTGGCCTTGAATGGACATGGCAGACTCATGGTGTCCTGAGTTTTTCAGTTCTTGCAGATTCCATGGGCCTGCTAGTCTTGGGAGACTTTCACATGCTACCCCTCAGCATATACATCTTCTCCCTTCAACCAGCTTTTTTCTGGTATCTATTTCTCTGTCTCACCCATAGGTACCTATACAACAGTTTGACAAAAGTAAAAAAGAAGGTGATTTTATGAAAATGTAAAGCCTAGATATGTTAGTGTGCTGAAGCAAGTAGTGTGGGCAATATATTGAACAAAACAGACACACAGGTAGAGGACCTGAAATTGAATATTATTTTACATGAGAAGAACTGTAGAAATAAAGAGTAGGAGTTCAGAAAAGACAGAAGCATTGACTGGTATGTTTCTATGTTAATAATGTGATAATAGAGAAATAATAATGTTTAGTAAATATAAAGTCTAATGTTAGTAGAAAGAGTATCTTTTCTGAATTTATCCTTAATCTATTTTATAACTCTCTCTCTCTCGCTCTCTCTCTCTCCCTCTCTCTCCCAGTGTTACATCCGTTATACAGCATTTCTAAGAAGCACATGGCTTCCATTCATTCATTTCAGTGCTCTGTCTGAGGATACAGAACGATGTTCCTTAGCCCCTTCCTCCATTACTTTTAAAATTATTAGCTACAGAGCATGAGTTGAAAATTCACATTTCAAATAATCTCTGTTCTTACAAATGCACACTTGGGAGTCTCTTCAGGATAGATTCTGTGTAATCCTTCCTAATGGATTTGATAAATAACAGATCGAGCAGAGAGTCCCTTAAAGGAATAGGCCTGCTAGGATAAACAGAATACAATGCATTTAAAGTACCAAGTGTCTTGATTGTTGCCTTGACATCCTCCCCACCTCACCTCCTTATGGGGCAAAGTAGCAGTCCGTGATAGAGTGTGGGATATGCAATAGCCAAGCACTGGCAAAGAAATTCTGTTTTGCAAGCAGACTGTTTTAGCACACAACTGATAAACAGGAGGCATCCTTATGTACTGTCATTCAGTCCTAGGGCCTGTTTTAAAAACGTATTTACAAAAAGTCATGATATAAAGTTTGAAAAATGGCTGAGGGGGCATTAATTTTCTGCTGCTCCTAATTTTTCTTTCTAATTTTCAAAAGTATTTTATGAATGATGGTAAAGCCATGTCCCTAACATCTGTTAAAATTCATATAAAAAGTTATGAATGCTCTATAACAGGACTTTTCATGGAAATAAAATGAGACTTATGAAGTTTTTAAACTTTATTTTTGCAAATCTTTATAAACCTTTCACAAAATATTCATATGAGCTCAAAATGAGTATGAATTCTTTTTAACAAAATATTTTTGGTGAAATCCAAGTTGGTAAATGCTTTCTACTGTCTTTGAACAAAACTGGCAAAGGGATTTACATTGTTTCAAATTTTAAAGCATAGAACCAAAGGAGTGGTTCTTCTATACTATATGATGAACTGATTTTGTTATTATTCAGAATGAATGTAGTTTTCATGTTTCAATATATAATTAAAATTTTGTAAAAAAATTAATAATTTCTTTTCTAGGAAAAGATATTAGGTAAGGTACACTGGTTTTCAGTCCTATTCTGTTACCACTGAAGTCAGGTGAAGGTTCTGTAAAAGAGTAAGTAACACAAAAAGGCCCATAAAATCAAGTATTTAATATATATATAGGAACACTAGTAAATTAAAGAACATGAGATGTAATTTTTCCTTTTTCATGGGTTACACTGGCATGCCTTTAGCTACAGATTGTCAAAAGAAATATAAATCAATTCCCCTGTAATGCCTCATATTAAAATACTGCAGTTGGATGCGATATGTTAATAATTATTTTGAATTTTGTTATTCTAAGAGTAATTGTGAATGCATTTTCAAGATGTATTTCATTCAATATGCATCTTGGAGTGAAATAAATATATAACTTGTTGTTATGGTTTATCAGATTTTTGTTTTACCAGACTGCTTTCAAGGCAGAATGTTCTTTGATTTCTGAAGCTAAAGGGACAGAACTGTCTACTGAAAATAGGTTTGCTGCAGAAAATACCTTTTTAATTAATGTCAGAATTATTGAATCTGTATCCCTATCTGGGTTTTTTTGTTGTTTTTTACTTTACTTTGGGGTTTAATACTGTTCTCTTTGATAGTGCCTGTGAAACACGAAGGTATTGATAGCTACATGCTATCTGGCAATAAAGAGCCAATAGAGCTGTGGAATCAAATCTCTGGAATGTCACAGTTTAAGATGACATTGGCAGATACAAAGCACTTTTATCACAGATACATGTGCAATTTTACAAATTACATGACCTTGCTGTCTCGTGGGGTAGACAGTGGCAGTCCAGGAGGAAGGTCAGATGGGTCAGAGCAGTGGTTACAGCCATGTGGTGCACAACCAGGGGGCTGGGCTGTGGGGTCCCCTGGGTGTCACTTTGATGCCTTCTTCTGCAGTCCCTTCGGTCCTGCCTTGGGTGTTCTCCTGTGCAAGCCTGGAGTCTCTTCTGTCACCAACATGCGTCTTTCTGCATGTCTCCAACAGCACCTTGCACAGCATCTACACGTGTCTCCCCAAGAGTCTATTCCCCCATGTGTATCCCCCGGTGCCTCTCTCCAACATGTTTCCCCATATACCTCTTCCCCCTGGTCTCCCAAAGTGCCTCTCCCCAGTGTGTCTCCTGTGCCTCACAGCTGCCCCTCTTTCCTAAATACATGTGAGCCAGAGCACCTGGGGCTCCCCTGACTAGCTGCAGTTTGGGGTGCAATGGGATGTTTACAGTAGTGTCAGAGCCAACGGGATCCTCAGCGCCTCCTCCATCCAGGGCACCCTGCAGCTACCACCTCTCCAAACCTGTCACTTGGGTCCAATACGTGAACATTTAGCATCAGATATTCCTTTCTTTTTTCCTTCCCTTCTCACTTTTTCAGAGCTCACGCTCATACTTTGCTGCTAAGATTCAAGACTTTCTTAATGGACAATTTTTTTTCATTGTTTCTACTATATGTGAAATATATACTTTTTCCTCCCAGTAGGAAGCTTTACTGTTTTTATTGACTTGTAAACTAGTTACTTTCAGATCTGAAAGTGAAGGAATGGAGGTTTGTTTGGGGTTTTTTTCCTTCCAAACACATAACTTGCCCTAAAGCACCAAATTTTCACTTTCTGAGGCAGTTTAAAGAAGTGCTTTAGAGCAAAGTATCAGCATTCAGAGCTAAAGCCAGGAGGTTGTGTATTGATGAGGTTTCTAGCATCATTAACTATTTTGCTGATACCTGAGTGGGACATCTTGGGTTTTTTTCAGGGTTAAGATGGACCTGACATACGCAGTAGTAAATCACTTTTTAAAATTTCTTAGGCATATCAGATGGTTCTTACATAGTTTACGTGTAAGATGTATTAAAAAAAAAGGGAAAGGGGAGAAGTCTTGTTACGATTTGATTGGAGCATGATATAATTACCAGATAGATTTTTCCTATAACATGTCTATCTTAATGTAAATAATCACCATATTTATGCATTTCTTGCTTATAATGTTATGAACAACAAATGCAAAGAAAATGAAAACAAAACAAGCAGCATAGTACGTGCATTTCTCAGAAGAGTCCTTTCCTGCACCTGATGGTTGTTTTTGTTCTGTTCTTATCACGGCATCTGTTTTTCTTTTCTTTTTGATGTGCAGCTTATAGAAGCTGTAAATGGTTGACAGGTTCTTTTTACATCTATTTAAGTTCCAGTTGGGACTTTATGAAATAGCTTAAGGCCATGATAGGGAATAAACCCATGAAATAGAAAGTGTTTTCTTAGCGTCAGAGGCCTTCTTCTACAGACATTATGTACAAAGCCAATTAAACAGTCAACAAATATTCTATACCTGTCACAAAGTTTAAGAAACTGTTGCTGTTAGATGCAGTGTTACATGCATTTATAAAAATGTCTGAGTCTATTTATTAAAGGAAAACTAAATTGCTCTGAGAAGTAGCTTTGCAATGCTTGTCTCTCTGCTTCTTGTCTTTCTGACTCACCCAAGTTTCCTAGAGAGGCTTAAGACACATAAGCACATGGACTTTCCTTCATATTTGTGTAAAACTTTTATTTGTATCATGAGGATTTAAACTGTGGATTGAAGATGCTACCTTTACATATCCAGAAGCTCATCAACCCAAAAGAAAAGAGATTTGACAAATCCTCCCTACAGAATGACTGTGACATTCTAGTTCTGAGGTTTTACTTCAAGTGAAAAAGTCAGGAAGACATCTAATTTTTAATTAGTTCTACCCATTTGGGAGATCATCTGATTTTACTGGCAGAATTAGCAAGTGAAATCACTTAAGAGCTGCCATGTAAATGTCCCCTACCCCTAGGGCCCCAGTATATTAAATGAGTACAGTGTTAACCTGGAAACATTATTATTGATTTTAATTGAGAGCAGCTCTGAAATTTGGAGGAAATCATTAAAGTGAAATAATTATTTTGATTCCTTTCTTGATTACTGATAATGGAAATTGGACATGTAAATCTCTTTTATGCATAAAAGAGGACAATTTCTGTCCCCTTCCCCCATTTTACTAATTATAATAAATAATTTAAATTCATGCCAGGCACATTTTACAGTGTTTTCTGTCAAACAAGATGAACAACTTGCAGGATGTATCTGAGAACAAACAGGGTGCAAGTCTTTTGTTCCTTGACTTCTATTTTATAGCTTCTTTTGCTAACGTATACACAGTACAACGTTTTACTGAAACAATTTAGAAAAATATTCTGAGATTGTGCGGTTAATTTTTCAAGTACCATTTGAGTACTAAAATTCAACCATATTTCTGTGGCCAATTTGTGACATTCAATTTGATTACAAATAAAGACTGTTTCTGTTGTATCAGTATGGAAGCTCATTTACTGCAAAATTTACATTGCCTATCTAAATTGTGAATGACTGCACCCTGGAGCCATACAGACAGCTGTCACATACTTAAAGCTCAGCCTTCCAAAAGTTTTTGAATAAGGGCACCAGTCTTGACTAGTCCTATCATTCTTATCACGTGTCCTTTTACTAGTTGAAAACAAAAAATGCCTAGAAATAGGCAGAGATTTGAGTATCTATGCTTCCTCAGTCCCTTAAATGAATTGTACTGCTAATACAAAAGTCTCACTTAAAAAGAATTAAGCATTTGCAGTTAAATATTAAAACTGAAAACTAGTTTGTGTAAAAAATCAGTAGTAATAACATGCAATTTTTATGTGTGTGTATACATATATACACACACATATGCATATGGATTCATACACAATAAGTTTTAGCAAGAACTCCTGACAGAATAACAAAAAATACATTCAGGCATAATATAAATGTATAGCTTTCCCAATTCCCTTATATCTTTTACTGCAAAGAAAAAGATGACATATGACATCTTAAAATAATTACACATTCTTACGTTTTCAAGCATAAATTCCTGGAAAAAGACTAGCTGAAAAAAGTGGTCTTGATTTCACAAATCCACTCAAAGTCAATGGGGGATGCACCTTTTAAATTCACAGAAATGGTATGCAAATCTATCTCAATAATGGAGAAGACTAGTTTTAAAGGTAATTTAAAGCAGTCTGAAAGGGTAAATAACATCAGAGGAAAAAAATGTACATAATGCATTTATTATCATAACAGAAAATATAAGAAATACACCAAATTTTCAGGAAACTCTTCAGTCTTTAGAAGGATAGAAAATCTAGATACTTTCACCAACGAGAAGCTCATCCATTTTTGACAGCCTCAGAGATATATTCCTTTCTTAGTCACTACTGATTTTTAAAAGTAATGTATAAGACCCACAAAGTTACAAAAATGATAATGAAATGGAAAGAAAACAAAACCATGCATTTTTACTCAACATAAATATTAAGATTACAATTTAAAAACCCCCAAATTCAGTTAGTAACTGCACCACTTCTTTGACAGCTTTATTGGATATAGTCCTACCAAATTTAGGGAACTGTGCCAATTCGCATTGCAGTAGATTTTGGCCTTCTATTATTAATACATTAACAACATTAATATTAATAAAGCAAAACACTTGGGGCTATTCTATCAAGAAACTTTTTATTATTATTTTCAGTAATAACTGCATCTCTCTCAATGATCAAAATCAACACTTGTCATTATACAAAACATTATACCTAAAAATGGAAATATGCTTCTAAGAACTGTCACGAAAGATATGAGAATTCATTGAGAAATTAAAGACTTCTGTTAAACAAAAGCAGAGTACTTGAAAATTGCTTAGAAATCAGCCTAACTAAATGGAGCCTGGAAAAATATATTAGTCAAACAGAAAGGGATCAAATTCTATAGTGCTCTTGATCATGCAGTCATTTGCAGCTGCAGAATACACATGTAAATCATTATCATTTGCATGTTTCTAAGAAGGTAAATATGTATGTATACTTAAGAACAAAACCATTGGAATCTGTGAATTTTAACTTCCGGGACTTCCTTTCTATTATTTTTTTCTATTGTTGGAAAAATGAGTATAAAAGCAGTTCCTTTATCAAATTGCCAGATAATTTGGATTTGCAAGTAAGGCCCAAAACTGTGCAAAGTTTGGATGACCCACAGTAAACGTGTATTTTCTGCATATTTCTCTGACAAAATAGTCCCTTTTGCTGCTTCTGCTAGATTCTTCTTTATGGTTCTGTCAGATACAGAGCTTAAAGAAAGAAACCATTTTGGCCACCACTTTGCCAATAAGCTTCTGTGAATTGTATCTTGGTGAAACATACCTTGGAAAAGTTATAAAGAACTGATATCTGCTATATATACTGCGCAAACATACTCATTCCAGTACTAAGAGCCAAAATCTGCCTGATTTATAAGCCAGTCAATATGGTTTTATAGAGAGATGGGCGATGATTAGAAGTCATGATTTTCCTTTTCACTCTCTTCATTTCAAACTTTTCTGGTCTTTATTTTCTGTTATGATTTCTCAAAAAAATTTGTTATCTTATGTCCCTAGAAAAGATCACATAAGAAATTATTACCCTTATGGTAAGAGACATTAAAAAAAAAAATTAATCTCCAAATAGTAGGAACGCATCAAGGTGTAATCAAAGAAATGCCTTGAGCAGAAGCTGTTTCAAACACTTGAAATGTACAGTGCAGTTTGTCACTGTATGTCCTCCACCTTGTTACTCACTGGTTCCTTTGGTCTTTTGGGTTACTGATTTTCAGTTAGGTCAAGTTCCAGCAGAAATATGCTTTATGAAACAAGGCTATGTTGCAGGACACAAATTGCTATACACAGGCATATTGTACTCACTTAACTACAGACGAGCATACTGATAATAACTATGTAGTTGTCATGGTTTAACCCCAGCCGGCAACTAAGCCCCACACAGCTGCTCACTCTCCCCCCTCACAGTGGGATGGGGGAGAGAGTCAAAAGAGTACAAGTGAGAAAACTCATGGGTTGAGAAAAAAGACAGTTTAATAGGGAAAGCAAAAGCTGCATGCACAAGAAAAGCAAAACAAGGAATTCATTCACCACTTCCCATCGGCAGGCAGGTGTTCAGCCATCTCCAGGAAAGCAGGGCTCCATCATGTGGAACAGTTCCTCGGGAAGACAAACGCCATCACTCCAAACATGTCCCCCTTCCTTCCTTCTTTTTTCCCCAGCTTTATATGCTGAGCATGACATCATATGGTCTGGAATATCCCTTTGGTCAGTTGGGGTCAGCTGTCCTGGATGTGTCCCCTCCCAACTCTTTGTGCCCCCCCAGCCTCCTCGCTGGTGGGGTGGGGTGAGAAGCAGCAAAGGCCTTGGCTCTGTTTAAGCACTGCTCAGAAGTAACAAAAACATCCCTGTGTTATCAACACTGTTTCCAGCACAAATCCAAAACATAGCCCTGTACTAGCTACTATGAAGAAAATTAACTCTATCCCAGCCAAAACCAGCACAGTAGTGAATCTTGCTTTTTAAGTAGGCACAAACCTTATGATTCATAAGTACATCTAAACTCACTATGTGCTTCTCTAGCTCTGAACTTCCCTGCAAGTACTTTGGTGTGAGTTACTTGGGAATCTATTGGTAGACCAGCATGTAGATCCCATAGACTATAAAAAAGTATGGTTGCAGTGTTACTTCCAAGCCATTGGCAAGATTTGTGACTTTTTTAATTTTAAAGAACAACTGCTGGGAGACAAACTGGTGTCTAGTTTCTATTTTCCATGATTTCCTTACACTCAAGAGGACCAGTCCAGGCTGTCAAAGACCTTCATTTAATCCACGTTACACCAACAGGGTAAAATAAACATCCTGATCTTCCCAGGAAAAAGGCTTAAACTAATAGAACTTGATTGGAGCAGATAAATTGTCTTGGTTCCTCCTTTTGAAGAGGTGCTGTTATGCAATAAGAAAACAATATTTAATGTGTCAGGAGAGATACCACAAGTGTGAAAATAACTCCTATATCTTCTGAAAGCTGCTATGAATTTGTTGCCTCTGAAATAGAAGGGATAAATGAATCCTAAATTTTCAATTTCTCTCAGCATTTCAGCTACTGCACTATTACTGTGGGTTACTTAACTAATACTCTACAGATAATATTTTTTGGAGAGTGATTATTATTGCAATTTATGAGGGACAAATATGGTGATAAAGTTTGTTCGTTGCAGTTTGAGATTTCTGTATGGTCATTCAGAAGACGACAGCAGAGTCACTGGATTCAGTATGCAGCAACGAGGTTCAAGACCTTGGTTATGTAAATAGATTAGAATGACTCTCCCTGCAAGCATGCACATAAACAAAGCACAGTGGTACTGCTGATCTTAAAATCAAACAGGAGTGGGCTTTATATATATTATTTTTGGCATTACATGCCAAAGCCAAATTTTGGGCTTGGGCAAAGCCAAATTTCCCAAACCCAAATTAAGACTCCAAAGTTTTGTATTGGGTTTTGCCTGTAATCACATTTCAGGAGTAGTATTTGCTTCAGGTTGGGTCTATCAGTTACTTATGCAGTTATTATTTTGAAAAGGCCTCTCTAAATTATCAGTGCTTTCCAGCCTGGATATATGGACCTGTGTATCAGCTTGGAATAGTCAAATCTGTATGCTCACTGTAGCTAATTCCCACAGTAGATTTTGAGAAACATAATTAAATTGTGTTCAGTATCACAAAATGTGAATGGGTGAGAACATAACAGGAGTCTTACCTCTGCCATTGTAATGCAGAGAAAATAGAACTACTTAATTAAAATTATCTAACTATAATCTGATGTGGACATTCATTTATCAAGGATTAATTATAATACACAAATGTTGTTTATAGTTAGAAGTACACTATTAAGCACAAGGCAGTATAAAATCCAATGAACATATGGCATTTGCAGAACCAGCAGTGCCACAAAAAACCCATAGCAGTTGTCATATTTTATTAATCTTATGATAAACTATCGCTGCATTGTAATTATATGGGCAAGACAGTCAGCCAACACCATTACCTGACCTCCTGTTTTCTTTTAATCCCTTGTAACTTTGAAGTCCTATTATTTATGAATACTACATTGTTTTACTGAATGTGAATTATTGTAGGGATAGCGGGTTGAGTTTTTCTTCAGTATTATTCCAACATAGCCATGATTTACGCTAGGTATTAATTTTGTCATGTTTCATATTGTATCTATTTATATATAGTTCTTGGCAAGAACTAGCCCAATATTCCTTAGGTAATGAGCTGTTGAGTTCAACAAGTGAACTTACAGTGCCCTTAAAAATAAAGTATTCACATTTACCTTTCATTCATGCCAGAGGTTAATAATTTCACAAGTTAATAACTTCCATCTAACAGAGGTAATCAATATTATTCTGTTGCGTAAGTTGGAATGAACATAAAAATTACCTTAGTAACAGATATCGGTTGCATCCAGAATTTAAAAACAAAAATATCTGCAGTAACTGAGAAACAAGCAAGTTTGTAAGAATTAAAATACCACTGAACAAGTAACTAAAAACTTGCACATTTTAAAAAGATAGCTTTAATTATTTTCATTACATAAAGAAAGCCTGGAGATATAATATCGATACAGGCCAAAATTGGATTTTATAAAGCTCTCAGTTAAAAAGTTACAATGTCTGATCTGCTTATTAAATGTTAAGTATTTTCAAATTACTTAATTTTATATACTCAAATCTATTCAGATGACATAAGAGATCAGTTCTTGCAGCAGAGTCCTTTCTGGAAAGAGCTCTGTAGAAGAATTGCCTGAAATTGAAGGGATTGTAGGAGAAGCTACGGCACATGCATAAATAAACAAGAACAAATCACCTCACATAAATGAATTGGATGAATTAATTTCAAAAGCATGTGATCTTTTGTCTAAAACCACATTGATGCCTGGATTGCAGAGGAGTAAACATGGCTAATTTTTAAAGAAGTGTTCATGAGTAGGCAGAGAACTACATCTTTATAACTCTTACACCAAACAAATTAAGACACTACAAAGGACAGAATTAATAGATATGTGGGTAAGTAAGATCATTCAGTAGCTTATTCATTCTTTTGTCTTTCTATCAAGACAAACAAGTATTTTAAATCCTGCTTATCAAATTGCAGCTTTATTCCACAATAATCTATAGCCTGGAGGATAGGACATACGCAAAAAACCCAGAAAAAAGTAGGTTTAAGTCTGCATCGAGAGGAAGGAATCGGAATCTGCATCTACTATATCCTAATAAACTGCTATGTGAAAGGGAAACAAAACTCTTCTTGCTGTGCTCTGTATCTTAAGAAGAAGGACTGTTAATCATGACTGGAGAAAACAGCCTCCCTGGAGATCAGTATTGCCTGAAGAGTAATGGCACTGAATAGATACTTCTCACTGCTGGCTAACTATTGGCTCATCATTCAGCACTCTAGTCTTCTAGTCAGTCTCATATATATAACTTTGCTTCGGAAGCTAACAAAAATGATTGGGATTTCAGTCTACAATGAACACATCTGAAAGCTAGACTTAAAAATGAGGTAGTGCAATAATATGCTGCAGTGCCTAAATTCCTTGCCAAATCTAATCTCATACTAATTTCAGACAACACTTACAGTGTTTTTATCTATTAATGGAGTATGTTAATCATACTGGAAACATATTTATTATAGCAATACTTTATGAGTAGTATTTTTTCTTGTTTCAAAATGAGTTATTCATAAACAAAGTATATCTGAAGTAATTATGTCAAACAACAAATTTTGAAACTAGAATAGAAGAGATTTTGCTTTTAACATAATCGAACTAATTTATGTCATGAAATTGGATTAATGTTTTTCAGAGTACACAGCCTTAATTGCTTCTGTAAAACTAAGCAAACAAATAACAAAACAAACAATCAAGCAAAAATAATTCCTAATGCATCCAAGAAGTCTGTAAAAAGAGAGAAGAGAGACCTAACAAATATGACTTAGCTGGATGGGAGCATGAAAAGGGATTTGATTTCTCTGAGAACTCAGAAGGCAGCCCTGAGGGAGTTTTTTTTTGGACTATACAACTCTGGATAAATTATCTTTGATACTCATAATGAGAAACGCTTGTATGACAGAAGAATATATTAATTATATTATATATTATATTATTAATTTAAATTTGTATACAGGCAGAGCAAATCTTCAGGCAGCTCAAACAAGATTTAAAAAAAAAAAAAAAGAATTTGGTGCATTTTTATGATTCTGGGTCATCTTATTAAATGCCAGGCTAACATATTGCAAACCATTATCCTCCATTTGTAATGAAAAAGAAATCCTGAAAAATACTTCTGAAATTTTCTGGCTAGATTTTTTTTTGTAGGTTAAACTATACTCTTTAAATTAAATTAAAATAGGAGGAAGGAACACCATTCTGTAAATCTTCATCGGTGAACTCATGTCCAACTCTAACAGAAGACATATATTTTATGAAAAGGTTTCTTCCCTCTCTCATGTCTTCTGACACCTTTTCTTCTTCCAGTTTCTTCCATCGAGTTACCAGGGTAACATTCCTAAAAGTACATGAAGATCAAAAAGGACCTTTGGAACAACAGAAGGAACAAAACCATTGGTGAATGCCAAAACAAGTGTAAGTTTCTGTTTTGTTTTGGTTTTTTTTTTAATTTACCTTCTTAACTATTCTCCATCTCATCATTTATATTACCGTTACTATAGCATCACTGGCTTTTAGACTTACAGGGCTTTTACTTTGCAATTTCACTTGGCCAAAACTAGTCCATACATGATGCTCTGCAGGGCACATTGCCAGTTAGATTTCCACCCACCCAGCTAGATTTCTATTGAGGAAGAATGATATGATGTGGCATTTTAATGATGTTACGCTGTGCTTCAATAATTTATGTTGGACATTAACTTCATTGAATTTTAAAGTAAGTTTATCTATCTGACTTGTTTGACCAGGTACTCTTTCTAGCATCTATATAAATCTAAACATATAGGTTAGTAAAGTATAGGTGAAGTACTTACAAGGGAACTTAGTATCTGCAGTGGCATTCAACTTTCAAGAGCATAAGGGACTCAGACATCACATTGCTATCTGTCCATATAATACACTTAGTTCAGTTATGAGAGCTAACACAACATTGAAGAATTTATGCTGTGTAAACATACAAACAGAATGCACAGGCAAATAAGAGACTTCTACAGGACTTGAATACACTATAGCAAGAATAACCTGAAACAGTACATACAAAATTCCTAACAAATAGGAAATAGCTAATGAAATATGTCAAATATCAAAAAATAGTCATCAGTAGAAGGCAAGCATCTTTAGATAACTTACGTAGCTGTCGCAACTGGATGATGCCCAATCTTACCGTTGACTATAATGTAAACCACAGTATTTAGCTTTCAAAACCACATGTAAAAGCTAAGCGCATGCAAATTTTAGTGTGTGCAGTCTGGAGCTAATTCCCACCTTGTGCAACATTACGCCTACTTTATCCTATGTTCTTAGCAAATTAATTCTTCTGGCCACAGAACTATCCTTAAAAATCTGCCTTAATATCTAGACTACTTTTGAAAAGGGACCTGAAGACATTACACAGGAACTAGAGCATGGCCTGTGCATTTGATCTGTGTAAGCAGCAAGCCAAAGACTTTAACTGTGAGGCACATTCACAGGAGGATCAAGTTCCAGACAATATGTGTACAGAAAACCAGATCCACTGATGTGCTACTTCACAATTTTAAAAATTCTGGAGTTTAGTGTACAAATTATAATAATTCAATTATCAAGTATGTTTCAGCTATGTTGTCTTTCAGAAATAAATGATAAAATGTAGTATGTAGCTAAAATAGAGATTTTAAGTTCTCAAAGTAAAACTCCAGCAATTGGTGGTAATTTTCTGTATAGTTAAAATGGAGAGCACCGAAGGAATAATCAATGCCTCTGAAACTGGAATTGGCTTTGAGTGCACATTTTAATTAACTTATTAAATCACAGTTTGCTCTTAATAACATTGTAACATAACGAAATTTTTTGTTGTTTGTAGTGTTCACAAATGTAGATTTTTTTATTTAGCTAAAATCTTTCATTCTACTTGATGGCAAATCTCACACAGAAAACAAATACAATGGACTGCAAAATTATCAGACAGCTTTGTAACTAACATTTTTTTCTTACACAATTAAACTTTATAAGGATTATTTAAATGAAATGTAAAAGTCTACCAAAATCTGAAAACAGGATTTAATTTTTTCTAATAAGAGATTTTTAAGAATGTGTTTACAGTATGGATAAATTTCAGTGAAAAGATGATGTCAAAGTTCATAAAGAAACAAGCAACAAGTAAAACATGACAGATTATAAAGACAATGCACTAGATATGACAACAACATCAAAGTGAACTTTTTATTTAGTGCTAGAGCATCTGAGAAAAGGAATCAAACCCAGAAGGTTATAATAGTTATTCAAGTCTCTCAATGTCAAATACTATTAGTGGTGTTACTGGAAAAGTTAGCTGACTACAGTTATGTTAGGAAGAGGGGGGCAAAAGTGATGGGCATTTACCGCTATTTCTGCTGTAATCAACCTTTTATCATTGCCATTTTGGTCCTCCTAGTTACTCCTTAAAAGAATAATAAAAAGTCCGCACTTAAAAGAAGTGTCAATAGGCATGAAGATTGGCTTTAAATAGCTGTGAAGTTACATAAAAGGTGGAATCTTGTTAGGGCTGCAAGACCATGACTAGGCTGCTGGCTAGACCCTGCCCTGAGATTAACTGAGCAAGACATGACACAACATGGGAAACTACTGGATGTGACAGATTAACAGTGTGAGAAGCTGACAAATTACAGAGAGAACCACAAGGCATGGCGGGGTGCATAGGTGGGTAAGGCAGAGTTATCCGAGAAATGACTCGACTTCACAGGTAATTGGAGGGAGTACTGGGGACCTTTGGGATGGTAGTATCTTGCAGGCCAGCAGTGCCAAGGTAACCAGCAATAACCTACAAGGCTGAGGTTACCTAAGTAATGGTAAAAGAAATATCCAGTTTGGATAAGGATGTAGCAAACCCAGGATCAGTAGGGAAAAAGCAATTGAGGGCAGTTGGAAGGAGATTGGGACATAGAAAGGGAGGTACAAGGGTGGCGAAAAGGAGAGTCAAGATAAAGGAAAAGGAGTAATAAGGCATGTTAATGTTGAAATTGGTGCTGTCTGGGTGTACCTGCTGGGCAGCCCCGCACTTGATCACTGCAGCCTAAATCAGGACTGTAGATGAAGCCTGTTCACTCTGAGCGTAACAGGAGTCAACACTGCAGGCAGGATGGCTTGGGCAGGGTTCTCTCCCTGGCTAACAGGAGCGTACCTGGACAGGCAAATCAACAGTACCTCTAGGTCAGGTCTTGTTCCTGGCAGCATCCACATCTGCCCATGACTTCTAACAAATATAACATTTTGACACAAATCTTGCCATGCAATTCATGCAACTCAGATTTCAGGTTGTTAGCTGCTGATGCAATTCTAAGAAAAAGGCACTCACTGGAAAATGGATATCAATGTTTATTGATCCAGAGAGGTCAAAGCAAGACTTTCCTTACATTATTCCAAAAAATTACTACTATCCATGGTTTAGGATTTCTCCAAGCATAATTAACAATTTGTACTTCTAATAGTACCAGAATGCTTCTTTGACTTCCAAACAGATGGAGATGTGAAACAGGCAAAAGAAATTCAACAAAGACTGTGCATGCACGTGAGATTGATTAAACTACTAGACAAATTTTGCTGAGATCTGGGGCACTTAATTTCCAGTACCTGAGGAAGAACTTGAATTAGTATCTTGAATTTATTGTGCTTAAATGGCAACTTAGTCACCTTAGTATTTGCTAATGCATGCATATGCATATACAACATTGCTGGACTGCAACTCTCTTAAATGCTATCAGCAACAAGGCTGTAAGACATAAATACATAAAATATACTGTAGTAAGAAGAAAGAAAATTTTGTCCAAAAGTATTAATTAAATTCCTTATTCTGCTTTTTCATGGAGCCTTTATGGTCTACGTGGAGGAAGTTCAATATTCAATGCCTACTTTGAAAAAAATACAGAATAAACTGCAAAAAAATATAATTTATTGAGCTAAGAATCAAGTGCTACACATGTTGTAGGATCTATTGCTTCAAGAAGACTCAATATTTATTACCTTGTCATCAAGTAAACTTCAACAGAGCCTAACATTATTCTACATACCTTCTCTCCCTCCCTCTCTAAATCGTATACTTCCTATACAAAATGCTTGTGTCATAATTTTTTGTTAATCCAAAACATATTCACCTCATTTACCTTAGAATTCTACCTCTAGCTCCAGAGAAGACATTAAATTTAGGGAGCAACATATGATGAATGCAGAGAAGGAAGAACATAAACTTTCAGAAGGAAGCAACAGAGGTCTACCCCATTAATGGTAATTTCTTTTCTTGATTAGAAACAAATAAACATGGATTTAAGAAAATTAAAGTTCCCATCTCAGCTTCTATATATTTATCCTCCATTTGTAATATTATGAAGTTCAATGAAGAATTTGGTCCTGCAGAACTTTAGTATATTCAATAAAAAAAAGTAAATTTATCAAAACATGGAACATGGAATATTTCAAATTTTATGCAGTACAGAACAGAGGGAAAAAAAGCTACTATGCGATCAAATTATATGATAATATTTACTTATTTTAAAAGATGAAGAAGGAAGGGATAATATGCAGGTAGATTTAAAAAAAAAAATTGTTTAAACTCCCTCCCCCCA
>VYZV01042461.1:125511-141096 GCA_013401275.1 Pandion haliaetus
AATTCATTGCCTTGCAGAAGTGCCTTGTTCAACACTCTAGCTTACATTTGTTTAATGAAAATAAAAGGAGAAAAAATTTGAATTATGTGGGAAAACTGAGAAATCAGTCAAAAACGACCTGGACTTGCATGTGAATAATGGCTTTACATGTTTTTCAGCATATTCAATCAAATTTTAAGTTTTGCATTTGTGATCTTAGCAACAGAAATATCCTAGATAGTTTACAACCAGTTTAAAAAAAAAAAAAAAAGTCATAGCATAAACTCCACAGTAAATTTGTCAAAACCTCATGAGGGGGCTTTCAGCTCTGAAACTCTTTCATGAAGATGTCTAAATCATGTCTATTTTGATCTACCTCAATTCCTGTAAACGACGCTTCCAGTTAAATCCTTTTCTTCTTAGTTGTTATTTTATATTTTTGTTGTCTTTAGGTTTTCTGGCCATCAGGATTCTTCATGTGTGTGGGAGACCTTATTTTCAACCATGTGATACACTTATATATACTATAAATGTAACTAAGATGTTAACTTAACCTTAAATATTGAACCTGGATAACTAATGTAGGTACTAAGGCTTGTACAGTTTCTTTTCTGGGTCTTCATTGCTTTATCAATTGTTTTGAATTGTCAAACATGAGAGAAATACAACATATTATTACTTTCCACGCTATTTATGTGAATAAAAAATGAATGCTATATTGGGATGTTTTCCAAGAAATGTTTACTGCCAAATGTTAATGAATACTAATTTACATTTAATCAGGACAGTATTTCACATAAATTCCAATTAATAGGAATGCATTCTTCTATTGCCAAGAGATAAGTGGTGTTCAACAAAGTTTAAAGTATATCTGAAATTCAAATTTTATTTTGAAGCACATTTTACTAAATAAATATTAAAGGGTATATGAGCCAGTTTATTCAAGTGTGACATACAGCCTACTTAACAGAGACCTAACTTATGATTAAATGTTAGGTGCTTTGTGAGTCAAAGCACCTGTAGTTCCTAAATTCCCTGGTGGTAATGTCAGCGGGCAGCTATCTTTAAAGGTACTAATATAAACATTTACAAATCAAAAAATTATATTTAACACTGAAGAAGTTATTTCAATTTTTTGTTTTGGAAAATGAGTTATCTCTAAAAATTAGAAATTCTACCAATGTTAAGAAATCAAGCTTTCAGAAATTTGTGAAGACAAATATAATATATTGAACCTGAAACCCACGTTTTATTAGACTTGAATATGTGTTGTCTCTAAATGTTCTAATTACTTTGACAATTATTACAATATTAATACAATAAGACTGATACTTTCTATGCAAATGTACACACAACAAATTACAGTACACTAGCGTAACCCTTGATGAATGGGTTCAGCTGTTTGTGATCCAGGCTTAAGTTTCCTGCAGCACAGCTGTATCACTTTGGCACCATTTTGCTGAGAAATTTGTTTTAAGTGTGAGAAAGTAAGTAGTCTAAAGGCATGGAAGATAACAAAAAGGGGAAGGGGAGAAAGAAGTGTAGGTGTCGAGATAGTGATGATCAGCAGGTTAGAGATTCAGTATGAAAAATGCTGACGTGAAAATGTATAAAATCCTGAGAAAAATACAGCAACAGCAAGGATCAGCCTGTTCAAAGAACAAGGAGGCTCTTCCCCACTGGACTACTAACTGCCCAGTCAGCTGAGACTCATCAGGGATCAGTATTAGGGATGGCAAGCATATGGATGCTTTGCACGGTAGCTTCTTGGTTGCAGCTATCTACCACATGTATTAGCCAACAAAAAATTGTTTTTCACTTCTAAGTGGTTCATATCTTACTGACAGTCTCCTCCTTTATGATAAAAGAAGCCCAAATGAAGTGACCCAGAAAAAGAGGGTTACCCTTGGTACAGTACGGCCAACCCAGCCTTCACAATCATTATGCTAAAGAAAACTGAAAGAAAACTACGAAAAAAGGATGAAAACCAGTTAAGATTTTTAACATAACTAACATTCCAATAATTGCAGTTTAAGACAATTTCAATTATAGAAAACATTTTGTTTGAGGCATTACTACCATGTGATTTAGAATTGAAGAGAGTTTTAAGTTCTTGAATATAGGTTAGTGTCATGGTAACAGATTTTAATTTGGAATAATTTTGAGTATGGTTCTATTTTGTTTTAGGTCTGGAGTTTGTTCAGATGTATCCTAAATAATAGGAAAATTAAATTATAATAGTATAATTGATCTTGTTTGAACTATGATTTTATACCCCATTAAACTACATTTCATAAACTTATTTGTGACTACATTACAAAGAAAAGAAAAAACAAATTTGATTTAATACCATTCAATAACATTGTTTTTGAAGGAATACCATGTATCTTGCTGCAGTTTTCATACTTTGAAGGTCAAAAATGTTTTTTTTATATTCTTTAAATTGCTCAGAATGTCTACAGCATATTCAATGACAGCCAGAATACTGTTAAAATAGGGGTATCTTAATGTGGTTAGTTTTCTTTCACTTTCCCTTTCTACATTCATGTAGTCAGCACTACGTATTGACATTCATATATTTGCAAAAATACATACTGATAGCATAGGCAAAGTCCACACAGTAACCCCCTTACCATTTTCCACTTCTTCCCATAAATTCACATGCTCAACTCGTTTAAAAGAAGAGTGTCTCTCTGAATAGATAAAATAGCAATTTCTTTGCCAGCCAAATTTATCCATTTTTGTCTGTCATTCATAAAACTGTGATTGTAGGACATATCTTTCTTTGAGGACAAAGCAGTGGTAAAAATAATGTTGGGATAAAGATGAAAAGAGTACCCAGTCTTCCTGGACAAATAAATGAGTCATGAGCTACCATGATACAACTTCAAATGCCTGTTCTCCATATTTGTAATTTTATTCAGAATTTATACACTGTAAACATTAAACTCAGAATATTACCTAAAATGATATTTCTCCTGAACATTATCAGACTCATGTTTAGCTTTAAACCTAAATGAGAATAACACAAACAAAATAATTAATTTGCTTTCATATTTAGCAAAACAATAGAGGAATGTAAATTTAAAAATTTTATTTTCCAGAAAAGTCTTGACCAGAGTTAAGAATTGCAGCTCTAAGAAAACAATACCATTATTCACATGAAAATTATTGTGTTGATCTGAAACAATTGCAAAACAAACAACCAAGCAAACAAACAAAACCCAAACAAAACATGATTGGTTCTATTAAAGTCAGCAGTATGTGTTAAGTAATGATATTTATCTGTCCATTTTTAGGCTTTTAAGATCAAGTAAAATGGAATAGAACTGCATGTTATTTCTTCGCCCTAATTGCCTCCTGTGTACAGCTGAACAAAAGCATTAGCTTTCAATTACATGGAATTTAAACCAAAACCAACCCCAAAACCCCCCAAAAATGAAGTTGACATTTTGGATGCGATTAATTTACTTTGACATCTGCATTGTAGATGTTTAAATAACAGCTCCTCACCTTTGTCTACTATTACAGTTAACAGTGATAACTTCCAGAGATTGGTTCCTACCACCCCAGACAGATGTTTGAGACAGCTATGATGAACCAACCTTTGGTGATGCCATCTTCTTCCCAGTGATTGTGAAGAAAACTCATAGTGACCAGTTCAGCCACAATCAGAAAATACTGTAACCCGGGTTGCACAGCTGACCAGTAGTATAGAAGTAGTACCTTCGGCAAAAGTCTGAGGGCTCAATTACACTCATGGATGAAAGAGGAGAAGGGAAAGATTTTTACTCCCGATTGTCTGTAATGCTTAACTGCTAATTTACTACTGGCTCTTTTCTGCACGTCTGTCATTAGTTATCTTCAAGACCAATCTGCCATTAAAATGGCTAAGTTTAAGCAGTCTTTTTCCATTTAACCACTGGGCTAGTGTCGCAAAAGACACATTGTCACACGGCTTCAGTTTAGCAGCAATTTAGGATTTATTAATATTTTTGAGATAGATCACAGGATTAGGTTGTATAATCTTAACAGTACTTAATCATCAGCCAATTTAATAGAGTGATTCGATGGAATTTCTTTACAATCAAATTTGCAACTTAAAGATTTGATGAGGGCAAGGATCACCCGAAACTTCCCGCAGGGTTGCACACAGGTGGAGGATCCATCAAATCACACACACACACGGACAGAGGAAACAGTTCTGACCCCACAGGCAGGCAAAACAGTTCCAAACTAAATCACACAGGGACAGACAACTAGTTCCTAACCAACTTGCAAATGTACACACACAGATAAAACAGTTCTGAACCAAATTTTACCACCACCACTCCGAGATTAACCCATGATTAAAATTTCCGTTCCGTGAGTTTCACGAATGACACACTTTTATGTGCCAGCCTTCACCAGCGGGCAGTGAGTGAACCTCACCATATGGGGCCCTTCAGCCCCCCGGAACCCACCCCAAGGGGCACCCGCCCCAGCTCGGGGGACCCTGGCTCACCCAGCCCAGGGTGGCCCTGCAGATCTCCGGGGGGCTCCCCGGGGATGATGGCTCACAGCGAGGGCCTCCGGACCACTGGCTTTGGCCATTATTTCACATTCCCACCACAATGTGTGCCGAGTCATTCCGATTGACAATCCGGGCAGCAGATGGCCCAGATGTGGCCAGGGCGTGCCCGGCGCCCAAAAGTCACTGCGCTTGTACTCAAGGTAACAGCACAAAGGGAGGGATTCCCAAAGTGTGCAGGGCTTATCCCGAGATCTCTGGGTGTCCCTGAGGCGCCTGCACCACCACAGCTAGCTAGTATTCATTCCCTTGCCTTCAGTAAATTAACAGTAGCCAGGATAGCCAAGGCACAGGAAAAGTCTAACTAGCAAGGGAAAACATACTCTCAGTTTATCGGAAGCAAAAGGATAGGCAAGAAAGAGCTGAGTCATTACTTAAGGGGCACCAGACACTACTGATGCTGGGAAGGATGAAGTGTTTACACTTTTCCTGCTTCAGTTGTCATTAACGTGGTTATGCATGAATGGACATCACACCAAGACGGAATAAGGAAAAAATGTTACTTAGATGAAATTTCATCAGGTTGATGAAATTTTCTGCAGAGTACTTAGAAAAACGGCTGAGGAAATCTCACGTTACATTTGAGAACACAAAGAGAATAAATGATCTTCCAGAAGATTAGGAAAGGGCAAACATAATTATTTTTTCTAAAAGGAGGAAAAAGGCCACAGCTATCTAGATCCAGTTGATGAAAAATATGTTAGTACAAAAATACGGAAAATCAAAAGGTGTTTATTGTCAGCCAGTGAATCATGCCGTAACAAACGAATTTCATTCAACAGGGTACCTCATCTCATTAGTATGTTAGAAATAATAGGTATTTCAGATACTGCCTGGTACTATTTTCTTAAACTACTTAGAAAATTACAGTGAAGAAAAATCTGCTGCAAGCTGAGTGTATAAATGGTTGGAAAACTGTACTCGGCTGTTAACCATTGCTCACAGTAGAACAAGAAAAAAATATTGAGCATGTTTACATACCTATTTATCTTTACTTCAGTACTGTTCAATACATTTATCATTTTATAATAGAAAACAGAGTACAACTTTCAATTTGCAGATCACTTCAGACTGGACTAGGCTTTGGAGACCACATTGAAATGCAAATGATCTTGAGCAACCAAAGCTGTTTTATCTTCAAAAAAAACCCCAAACAGAATGTTTGCTGACAGTAATGCACTTTTAGCTTAAAAGAATATGAAAGATTGTTGTTACCTTCACTTAGAAACTACAGCCTGATTGCCAAACATCACATGTGAATATTTGGGGCAAATAAGAAAATTGCCCAAAAGGTTGCCAGAATGATTCCATCAATTAGGATTTTCTTCAGTCCCCTCCTTTAGATCATCAGAAATAGTAAGTTTTCTTTTTCTGTCAGCTTCTTCCTACTACAGCTTAAGCATATCTAAAGATACTACTTCGTACAGCTCATATGACTCCTACTGGACAGGTAACACATGTTCTGACCATCAGAGCAGCCTAATTACTGAGCCTCTCTGTTAATTATACCTCCTTATTTGTTATATGCTGTAGCAATCCAACTGCCAAACTCAACTTACACCAAAATAAAGAAAATTATTTCAGTCCTTATTTCATATACTTGCAGCTACAAACAACATATCACATCTCGATTTAAATATAAATTTAATTTATATGCAACTTTATGTAGCTGCTAAAAAGTACTGGAATAAATGTAGACTTTCTAACATAAGCATTTTTTAAAAACCAGAAAAATACCTTTCAAGCTATAGTTCACTCTGAGGAGAAAGGTTTGGATTAATTTTTTTTTTCATTAATCTCTATTTTTCTAGGTTCTATCTCTAATTCCACAGTGTAATTTACGTCTAGACTTTTCTTGACAAAGTGACTATGTCGAAACATGAACTTAGAACATACTTACTATGTCAGAAGTTACGGTCCCATGACACTGAAATCTATGACATTCTACCAGTATAAAAAACTGTGGCTGAGGGATTAAAAATATAGTGTTGTTGCTTAGGTAAAATCAGAGAAAACACCGTAGGAAAACCATTTTGCATACAAGAACAGCTGTAAGTATGTGAAACGTCAACTATATAACACCATAAATAATTTTAAAAAAAGTGTCCATAATCACAGAATCAAATCTTTCTGCTTTTGTGCTATGTAGTTAAAAAGAGGAAATTTCAAGAAACCTGTGATCTTAAATTGTAATGTTAACACTTCTTACTGTAGGTATCATGGCATTTGTATGGAAAACTATCCTCTCAAATTGTTCAAGCAATTACAATACTCTCATCTGAAAAACAAAACATTTTTCAAGGGAAAAAAAAAAAGAGTATACCTTTTGGGACACTCAGTTCAACTGGAAGTGTGAACAAGCAGATTAAAAAAAAATTCTCGAATATCTGATTTTTTAATTTGGTTTGACACTGAATGTAAATAATGCAAGACCATGTGTACACATAATCATAAACAAAGACCCACCTTTCCTTTTCAAAGGGAAGGACAAGAGAAGCTCACAAGGGCTTATTTCATTGCCTTATGCTAAGTGCTTAAGAATTCTTTTAAACAAATAACACATTTCTGCAAGAAATACTGTAACTACTTGCTGACATTTTGAATGAATAAATTGATGGTGATACAAGACACAAACCAATAATATGCATCGTAAATAAAGACTTCAGTGTCATTAACAGTTACTTTAAAATTAAAATGGCATTCAGAGATCCCCACCAGCATTACTATATGTGTATTTTCTTGTTAGGTTTCTCAGAAAGGAAGATTCCTCTATTGAACCATGAAGTCAGAAGCTGCCCAAACATCCACCATTTCCTGAGAGCAACAGGAGCAATGTCTATGTCTCTGCAATGTAAAATTTTCAACTAATCTTACTGTGATGATGAGGTAGTTGGTACAAGCAACAAGTATCTCAATTGCAACTAGAAAGTTCAATTTTTGTGGGAAAAAGAAGTAACTTCCTAAACTGGAAGTATATAATTTTTCAGAGTCTAGGAATCTGTCTACTGCGACCAGAAAATATGGGAAGTTCAGAAAATGTGGGAAGTAAAAGGCGGTAGAAGTTTGATGCTAAATAACAACTCAAGCAACAGAATACAACTCTGTGAGGACAGGGGTCTTACATACCATGAGACACACCTGATAATAGGGAAATACTTCTCCTGTAAGTGCATGTATTAATAAGAAATTAAAGCAGTATGGACAGGAAGCTATACCCAAAAGGCAATGGGACTCTGAGCTGGAGAAAAAGTGAGGAGACATCATGATCATCGTATGTTACTCATTTTAATACTGCCTCAGTAACAGGTATTTAAAGAGCAACAAGATTTACTGCTTAAGGAATCCTGTGTGAATGAGGTGTAGAGAAATTTCTAGTTTATTTCATTTCACTTTGACTCAGCTTAATAACAGAACTTTTACTTATACCTTTCAATGGCAAAGAAAAAATACAAGTTCATTTTTAACATTAATAGAAGTTAATTGCTCTTCTGTACTTCAAAATATTTTACTTTAATCATAGGCTGCAGTAGGAAAATATTAATTTAGAAATTCATACAACTAATACTGTTAGATGGTAGTATTTTGTTCTTCACTTTATTTCTGAAATAGCAAAACTTTAATATAAAATTATAAGATTATTACACTTGCTACTACAGATGTTAATCTGAGCAATTACATGCTATTCATCTATGTATTTCTCAAAATAAAGCTGTTCTATATAATGTTGTACAGTTGATATTTTCTACTTTCTACTTACCTCTTTTTCTACTCATTTAGAAGGTAAACAATATTATCAGACAAGATTTTTAAAAAAAATACAATATCCTGTTACTTAGATAAAGTGTTTTGATTTTTAAAACTGATTTCTATAGAGATAGTAACTTTTCCTTTAAAATAAAGCAATAAATAAAATTATAAGTCAGATTTATAAAAAAAGAAACATTCCTTTTAAAACAACTCATCCACAGAGGGACATTACAAAATACCTCACATCAGTTGGGGGTGAATACCAGCCAACTTCTTTCCCTCATACTAAATGACTTGCCTGTATTCCCTTTACCACATCCCAATGTCTCCTGACATTAAGATTGCTGCTTATTCAGATGCTGGAGAAAGACACATCAACTTGGAAAGCAAGTAACTTAAAAGATAACTCCTCCAATGATGTGACATTACAAATCTGCTGTTATCCCAACTGATCTTTGTTCTTAACAGAAGTCTGGAAGTCTTCTGTTTTCTGTCAAATACCAAATGATTTTCAAGGGTGAAACCCCCCTGAAATAATTTTTTTTTTAACTTCAAAAGAACCTATGAGCTGAAATATAAGCATCATAAGGTCATGTCTAGAACAGTAAACAAAATCTCCCAGTGCCTGTTCTCTGCTCTGTTCAGGCTCTGGGACTCGGGCCAAATGGCATGGCACAATTTACCTCCATATGGCTAAAGGCTCTTATCCTCTAAAACACTGCCTATATCCAAAGTACCTATTGAGTATGTTTCCTGACTTATGCTAACTCCTGAAGAAGTTTGTGAGGTGCTAGTTTGTATATCACAAAAACATTTTAATGATTGTGATAATGTCTTATCAGTATCGAACATCTTATGTCCATTACATTGACTCTGTTTAATTTAAATAAGTCTAATTTAATTTACTAGTATATGTGTAGTGGTAAAATCCTAGATATTTCTTTTTTATACAGCCTGTTTTGCAAACTATATTTCTTTTTCATATAGCCTGTTTTGCAAACTACAGGTGTCTCTGTTGTTGTGATTTGCTAATACATAATATTTGACAGAAGTTTTTACTTCAGATTGAAAAATAAATGTTAAATAAAAGATCAGCAGGAAACTGCATATTTTTTGAACATGAAAGTTAACCAGTTCTAAGAAGGTTCTGAGTCACAGAAAAAATGACGGCAACTATTATTGAATCTAGCTAAGAAAATACATCCTATTTTCTTTGCATCACCAGAACTTCCAAAGAGAGATTGATAAGATAACATCCATAGAAGGTCTCCTGAAAGTGTTAGATTTAAATCAAACCAAAACAATATAGTGATTTTAATACGAGATTCTATCACCTAAAATAGCTAGTAACAGCTTCCACGTGAATCAGCAAGTGGGACTGATGAGTGGCTTCCAAACAGTAAGGTCTAAGGATATTACGCAGAGTATAGCATAGAAGCACAGAGGCGTGTGCTCTGCCAAACCTGTACCAGATGGAGTTCAGCTGTTTGTCTTGACCATAACTTTGGAAAGAATGCATGACACTTCTTTCAAATAAGGGTAATCTATAACCAGCTTGGGAAAAGCATGTAAAAACTATGTATTTCTCAAGAGAACTGACAACCATTGCAAACAGAGAAACTGTGGGAACCAATTTAAGAATTGAAGAACCTTAATATTCTTTAATTTGCCTACCTTTCTAAATTTAATAATTATTTCTCTGGTTTCATAATTTTATGTTCTCTAGCCTTAGTTTACTTGTGAAACTTTATCCATGACAAATCATGTAGCATTTACTCTTCTTAAGTGAAATTCTCTGACCACTTAAAAACTGCGTTAGAATATGTAAATACAACTGCTTATGACCATAATGAAATGGTTTAAGAAGTGACTGTCCCTCAAGCTAATATAAGATAACTGACTGTGCTCTTCTAGGCTCCTGCAATGCAGAATAAAATGTATCTGTTCAAATCACCACTAGGGGCAATTCCTGTATCATTATTTTATTGAGCATTACTAAGGAGACAGTAAACAACAACTATGGAGAAACAATTTTTGTTACCCCCTGAAGTAAATGTAGCTGGTCATGTCACCACACTTACAGAAATCTGTCCTGTGCTGTGCTAGGACACTGTTAATTTTGAGAAATAACATCATTCAACCTTTTAACTTATCAAATGCAAACTCATTCTCAAAAGCTCAATCTCAGTTGAAAACTCACTCCAAAAAAACATACAAGAGCTGACAAGTGAATCAGTTCTGGTTTACTGTTTGTCTGGTTTTGTTACTCCTTTCTTGCCGTTAGAAAACATTCGTAGTTAATAAGTGTAGACATATTTATAGTATTTTAAATATGTCTACATATACTATTATGGGAGGAAAATCAGCTCAACAACTTGAAACTCCCTGTCCGGACTCACAGGAATGCCACAGCATTTTATGTATATGTTATAAACAACATAACACTTCAGTTTCCCACTACTCACACCTTTTTCCAGTATTTCACAGTTTACTTAAACCACGACACTTATCTAAACAGATCCAGAATATATCTACATTTCATAAAGCTTGTTCAAAGGCTTTGTACACAACAAAAGTTTAAAGAATAAGTCTAATACATTATTTATTTGTTTATCACTTAGACACTGCCACTTTCTTCAGTAAATTTTGATGTCTCAATGGACATCCAGCCCCATCAATTTCTTTTTCTACTCTCTGTAGCTTGAGTATTCTATAGATGTGTTTCACAGCATCTTTTTAACACCCTCAGATTCTTGCTTCTGAATGTATAATTAACCACCCACAAAATCAGCATCTTCATAGCTGAAGTACATGTTCATTCATGTGAGAATTCCCCACATTCAAGTGAGAATTGTTTTAAAACCATTCATTCATTCTAGTATAGTCCTTATCCAAAGCACAGTGATGTCTCTTGGGTTTTTTTCTGCTTCTTTTCATCAAAATTTAATGTCCTCTGAATTAAAAATACAACAGGTTAAAATTCAGTAACAAAATTACCCCTCATCCTTTTAATCTGCTGAGAAGAATAGCCCTTCTCTTATTAATAACTACTGTTCCACAGTAACACATATGCACATCACCTTCAGACTCACTTGCTGTGTATCTTTTGACTTTAGGTAAATGCAATGTGGAGACTCACATAGACTTGGACTATTCATAACCCTAAGGGTGCTGTTAGCAAATTACTTTGCATGATGGTTCCTCTGTTGCTTGTTTAAGCAATCGATAACTACAATTTAACTTTATTCCTGATCCACCAGTTCTCTCTGGGGTACAGGGTACAACATGTAAACAGCTTAATGTAAAACCTCTGAAACCTAAAAATCAACAATACTCCAAAGCTTTGCAATGGAAAGAAGGAAAAAGGAGGGTTAATAAAATCTGACTGGTTTGGATACCTACTTCAAGGTTCTTCTCTTTGGAAGTGCTTTGTATTACTTGGAGGATTTATTAAAGGGATATAGATCCCTAGGCCATTTTTCCTACAAAACATGAGCGTGAGACTTCCTTAGGGACATGACTGTGAAATTAATTCATTTGTAGAGCATTAGAAAGATGAAAACACAAAGAGAAAGTGTCAGGAATCTTACTCATATTAGGGACATGGAAATTAACTACTTTCATCTGTTTGCCTAACTAATAGTTAAAGAATAAAGAGCCATGAGCACTTTCAAGCAAAGTCTGTGAAGTTATTAGAGTGGTTATGAATAATCTGGGGAAACTACAACACAGGTGAGGAAGTTCAGAAACATGCTGTTTAATAAACAAAAATACAGTGTGACACACTATGTTCCAGTGTGTAACCAACAGACACAGGACAGATTACCCGTGTTATTATCTTGGCTACACTTAGTGGAATGTGTAAGGTAGGGATGGAAGGCTGTTAGGCATCAAAATGTTTCCCTTCAACAACTTAGAGACACATGTATTTTCACAATTCTGTTCATATATTTATGTCAACCCTATATGAGTAGGCTAAGAAATACTTGACTACTAATTATTTTATTGCAATTCCTACGAGCAAGTTCCCTAGAACTCCAGTAGAGAACCATTTTTTCTTCTCTCAGATGGAGAAGTCTAGACAATCTATAGAGCTAAGTTAATGTCTTTATGTACCAAAAGTTTCAACTGAATCTCAGATGACATTTAGTGTTCATCTTGTCATGCGATAATCTAGAATATGTTCTTTGGCTCACTTGCATATGTCAAAAGTGTTCGCAGGGAAACATGAAGATAAGAAACTATCAAAAACTAAGTAAACCAAATTGTTTCATCCTTTCACTTCATGCTCAGGAAACAAATTTATTCATTAACTACATGTAGTGACAATGGCTACTTCTTCAGTGTAGCTTTTTTTGGGGTAGCTCTTGTTTACTGTACATTGAAAAAAAAATTGTAAATGTGATATGAACTGAGAAAATCAAGAGAGTTTTCATGTTATAACAAAGAAGTGTTCATATATCTTCATACATGAAAAATCAGGTATACATACCAAATGAATGTATCTCTTATTTGCAAAAAATGTTTATGTACTAAAATATGAATCAAGTAATGTTAAAAAGCATATCAAAGCCTATACATGATATATTGAAGAGTTGAAATTTTAATTATTAAAAAATATATCCAGGACTACTGACAGAACTGAAATAAAAAAGTATGAATACAAATAACCTAAAATATTTTTTACTTTTTTTCCTTATGATTGCTTGCTAGTTGGCACTGGAAAGGTGTTAAAAAAACTGAATCACTTTCTTGGCTGATACTGTAACATATTTATTGAGTGACTTCCGAAGTATATTTAGAAAAACAATTTTGTTGGAATGTATTGTCATTTATATTTACCTATGCAATAGAAGTAAAGCTAGAAAATCTAGCCTATCAACTGTTCACATCAAATGATCAATTAAATTATTAATGCAAATTTTTAAATGTCTTAAGATTTACAATATGGTAAGGAAATTAGGTAATTCTCCTCAAATCAGAGTATTTCTTAATTTTCCTAATCAGCTAAGAGGTATTAGATGCAAAATAGATAACATACTGTCTATCTATGTATTCATGGATTAAAGCTATTTTATATGTACATAGCCACATCTTTTAGATCTTGTAACTAGACACTAAGTAACCAGGTTTCACTATGGATGGTTTCACATATATTGTCATAAAAGATGCACTTCTAAAGTCTCTGAAATGATGACAGTTTCATCTGTCTTATTCTAGATGAAGATTTTTAGGCTGTTCTTCCTGCTGCTCTCCCAAGCAGCACATATTCACTCAGATCAGTTCCTGGATAAAAATGAACTGTCTCTTCTGTTTGCTTCGAATGTTTTTTTGTCTTTTTTTATCACTGAATACTGAGAGCAAAATTGAGGCACTAGAGAGTTCGCAGTCCAGCTGTTGTGGCATAAATCAATATTTAAAATGCACAGTGGCAATTTTTCTTCCTTTGAAAGTAGGACTTTGTGTCCTGAATTTCTTGTTCTGTTAAATCCAGAACTTTATCAATGTTAAACACAAACCCTAATACTGGTTTGTACTCAGAAACACTACTTCAGTGGTAAACTAAATAAAACAGTAATATACTTCAGTGATAAAGTAAATAAAACAGTAATAAAATTGTTAATTAATGTTTGACTTCTGTGTTTCTCTGGAGGGATTTTCAAGCTATAGTGTTTTATGAATGAGGAGTTAAAACATTCCAGCTTGAGGGAAAGAATTCCTTCAACTTTATTTCTTGAATTCACAAAGAGTTAGTATAACAAACTTTTGATAGCTTACAAGTGCATGGGTAAAGCTGGCCAATGCAAAGAGTAACTGCAGGAAAATACAGTCTTTTTCATCATCTTCCTAGGGATGAATCTTCTTCTAAAATACTACTTTCTAAGGTACAGGTGGATTGCACTCATTCCGTATATCATCTTATTCCTGGCAACTTTTCATGCGTGGGGATTTATGAGCTCTCAGGTGACGATACGCAGTTTTGCCCCCGTATTCCTTTCCTACATTTCACCATGAAGCCCTTAATTTTGTAATTATGTCCCAGACACAGAGTGTACTTTGTGACTCCCCTCCCAAGCGGGCAGATGTTCCTAGGCAGATCTCTCTGTTGTGAAGGAACCTCCCTTGGGTTTAGCACTGTCAGACTGCATTAAGAGGAGATATAAAAGGTAAGAAGCAGATGTGTAGTGCTATTTCTGTTTGACACACTGTCCCTCTATCCAATGTTTTCTACTGGTACAGCAACACTGAGCCAGCAGGCTAATGAATGGAGCTAGCAGAATAAATCGTTAACCTGTAACCTCAACCAGTCTGCATGCAGTCTATTAAGTCTGTACTCCTATGATTCACGCTCTCGTGTTTACTGCTGCTGCTGTATTTGTTGTTTTGCCTTATTTTGCTCCCAGTATTACATAGTGGCCTCAGGACCAAAATACCAAGGTGAGGAGACCTGCACTGGAGAGAGGACAGGAGGAGGCTATGAGGGACAGTTCGTGACCTGCCGACTTACTTGCACGAGGAGGACAGAAGCATCTCTTCTTGTCTCTTCTCCCTGACGGCCCCAGAGCACATCTGCGTCACAGGCAGGGGAGGGGGCGGCTTGGTGAGAGGCGCTGAGATAGATAGAAAATTGAACAGTGAGGACCTTGACAGCCTCACGGGCGTGATTTTTTTTTTTTTTTTTCTTTTTCTCCTACGTCCAGTGTATATAAAGGAGCCCCGCTTCCTCTCTGTGCCAGCTCTCAGGCTTTGCCATCACAGATAACTGCGGGCATGGGACTCCCCTGAGGAATATGATGGGAAGGCGGGAGGTGGAGAGAGGCTTCCAGGGGACTTTTCCCTCTCTGGCTGCACTCGGTCACGGAGCTCAAAGACACTGAGGAAGAGCCAGCTGCCTCCCACGGTGGCTGCTGCCGCCGCCAGTCTCCTCCGAGCTGTAGCTCCGCTCGGCTCCCCGTTAATCAGATTAGCGCGTCTTCGCAGCCTCCCTCACCCGCGCTTCCCCCGCAAGTGCCTGTCTCCCCTGAGAGGTGTCTCTCATTTCTGCTTCTCTCTCCTCCCCTTTCCACTGATCACCGTGCAATTCTCGTCAGCTCTGGCCATCTCCCCCTCTCTCATTCTTCCTTCCCTGCTCGGTGTCTCTACCTCCTCTCGGCTCTGTGCATCTCTCCATCCTCCCTCCCTCTCTCTCTGCACTGCCTTGTGCGCGCATCTCTCTCCTCCTGGCGGCTACCACCCCTCGCCCTACAGGCGCAGCGCTGCCCGGAGGAACTGCCGCCGCCGCTGCCGGG
>VYZV01042483.1:0-50606 GCA_013401275.1 Pandion haliaetus
AGTGTAGGCAGGGGAGTTGCAATCACTGCAAATGCACATTTTTCAATATTTGAGGCTTACACACTTTAACACAGTGTAAGCTCATGATCATACAACTGCTTGCTATATACAGTTGTAGTACCTGGTTTTAAACTAGCATTTCTCCCTCCTTCTGTTCAAGAACCCCACTACAAAAGCCATAGTTTTTCGGGGGAGAGCAGTTTCAATGTTTGTGCTTCTCCTCCACAGGTGGGCTTTAGACCAGTGCACATGACTGAGACCTTTGCATCCTNATGAATAACGACAAGACAACGTGTAGTCTCAAAAAAGTACCTTCACCGAGTGTATGTGAACTTACTAGCCACTTGGGGAAACATAACAGTAACTGAGGTTCCTTTAAGTAGGAAAGTTTGCTACCAAATCCCTTTTCTCATAAACTACATGAAGATTATACAATAACAAAGGTGAAACTGTCACAATACAGAATACTCAACTATGTTTCTACATGCCTCTTTCCCAGGTTTTAGCGCAAATCCAAACAATAGGGCCACCATGCATGCTCCCTCTATTGTCAGATGTGGTAAGAAATACTACCTGCTTCATAAGATTACTGGGTAACGAATAACAATCTCTCATTTTGAACAGCTTTACAGACCCATTGCCGTGGTCAGATGTGAACATCTGTTGTTTAGGAGGTATCACTTCACCATTTCTTCCAGCCTATCAATAGAATTTTGGCCCTGTTTTGCACAGCTGTGATACACATTTTGTATTTCTCTGACGTTAGAAAAGTTCAGTTTTTCTATATGCTTGAAAAGATGTAAGTAGTATCGGTATTTCAGTTTGTGAAAACTAAAGCAGCAGTGTCTTGCGTCATGCCTCCTTACTACTGCACTTCCTGTATCAGAACAAGGACAGAACAGGAGACACGTATGAGTCAGACCAAAGGTCCATGTAGCCAGTTTCCTTCTCCAGCAGTGGTCAATGCAGGTAAACAGAGAACCGTATAAAAGCAGAGGAAGAAAATAGAAGTATATTCCCAGAAAAATCTGCCTCCCTATGACAGTTTGTGGTCAGTCACCTCTTGAATCAAAAATGCTATCTTTGTATATAGATCATCCCTTGATGGGTTTTTCTCCCAGACCGATGCAGAAAACATCTGAGTTGGGAAGAGACATTTTTTATTAAATCTAGTTCCCTACCTCTGTCAAAAAATAGTTTGTGAAATTATGACCTTGGTACTACTACCTATAGTAGCAATTACACTATGTGTCATGACAAGGACTTTTCTAAGTGGTGGTTAACAAAATTAAGAACACTTTTTTTTCTTGTTTTTGGGAACATGCTTTTTTTTTTTTTAGATTCAATTTTAAACTTCATCATGCATAAGAGAACAGGCAGCAGAAAATTATTTGTAATACGTATCCTTTGTTTTCAAAAAAAAGCCTCTATACAATCAACATTTGGAAGCATGGATGGTCTCAAGTTTGCTCTTGAAACATGGTTCAAGTCTGGTTGCCAAACCATTCTTTCCTGTCATACATTGTACTGTTTCTGCAGCCAGGTAAATGGCTTCTGAGTACTGCTCTCTGTTTACTGTTATTGTGCCATTGTTCAACAACAACATCCAGGTAAGTATAGTTTAGCACAGTTCCTTCTGATTTAGCAAGCAACCGTTGTCCCTTTGGTGGTTTACAGCAGTAGTTACCTGCAAAACCTCAAGGCTCTCATGTTAAATCTTTCCCTTTTGTGTTGCAAGTGTACAAAGTCTTTAAGACTGATGACACCACAAATGGGCCAAAAGCCTTCTGTGTTAACATACCAGAAAGCCCAAGATTTTCTTGGATTAGTTTGATAGTTAGTGATTTATTTATTTTTTGTGCTGCATGAACCTAGTAATTTCTAGTAGAGAAATGGCAATGCACAGTAGAGAAATGATAATGTTAATCTTAAATTTACACCATCTACACTAAGCTATATGTTGTCACTGCCACAGCATATGATGCTTTTTATCCACATAGATCAGGGAACTCCTCAGTTACCCTGCTCAACCCTCCATCCTCAAACACACTAAGCTGTAGCAGAACTCCAACATGGTTTTGAGATCTCCAGACCTTGGAAAAGAAAGTCCCTGCCTATCAGCTAATATTTCTTCTTGGTACACTCATTTTTCCTTGCCACTGAAATCTCACTGATGTGCTCCAAGAAAGAGGCTGAATTACCATTTGAACTACTGATCTGGTTGGCAACCTATCATTAAATCTTTTGTCTCTCCTCTCCAGCTCTTTACTCTGCTACCAGCCAATCTATGGAAGATCTACCACAGCCAGTGTTAGCCATAGGCCAATTATGTAGTCCATGGAACAATAGGCAGCGTGATTGTATATATGGTACAAGTGGAAATAAAAAAACACAAGAATCCCATCATTTTGCTGTGTATGCCTACATATAACTTTAGGACAAGTCAGCACATGCTGTTTGGCTCATCATGGAAAGCACAAGTCACGAGTTTTTGAGTCACCCACCAAGGAAATGGGATATCATAATTATCTTAGTTACTTCATCCCTTTCTTCTGCTACCACATACTACCCCATCTACCTCCTCTCCCAGTTTCACAGACCCACTATGAGGACAGCAGCTGCTGTTCAAAAAGTTAAGAAAGGCTTACCGTCTGTACTCTGTAACTTTATTTTTGTGCCATTCATTATTATGGGACACAACATTTTGTAGATGTCATCTCTAAAGTGAATCTGACACATTGGTTTCCTGTCAGTATACCAGAAGTGGCTTTTGTGCTGTATTTTACACTAATGTGAAATTTTCTAAGTTAGGATGGACTGCGATTTTTCATTCAGGAACACAAATAGAAGAGGGAAAACTAGGAGAAAAATTAAAAAGAAATCCTTTAAAAATGTTTCTTCTACAGAGATCAATGAACCTTAGACAGAAGGAAATAGAAAGTTCAATTGTCCCTTAGTGAACTAAGATCAGATTTTCAAAAGGGTCTGGGGAGATTGGGTTGAGATGCTCATCCTTTTTATTCAGTCACTGGAAAGACACAGATGCATTTGAAGGTAGTTAGAGGACCCACACAGCCTCCTTTCAGTGCTCCTCCCCCATTCCCTGTTCAGGAAGCCAGTCTGTTTCCAGAGGGTGTCTACTTCTTCCAGAAGAAAACAGTAGGTACTTCTGACCACCCAGCATCCAGCTACCCAGCTATGCCTGCTCCAAGCTAACGGAGCAGGGTCCTGGCTTTGATGCCCTGAATCTCACTTCAGTGGTATCCAAAAAGCAACCAATAGAAATTTCAACCATACTGAAACAGGTCAAGTGCTTAAGTATTTCTGAAAACCCAAGGAAAAGTTTGGTTACGCAACACCCTCTGAAATCTAGCCACTGGTGTGCCAGTGCTGGTGGTGGTGGCATGCAATCTTGGGTGACATTCTTCCAGCAGCTCTTCAGGATCAGACACTTCCTACACTTTGTCATGTCTGGCTTTTAGACATTCCTAAGATGCAGGGGGATCATGCAAAAATCTGTGCAATGAGGAACTTGCCATGTGGTGAAAGGAACTCAAACTAGGTCCCTCCCTGAACAAAAACAGATGGAAAAACACAGACAGACCACATCAGTGCTCCATGACCTACATCAAACCTCCCTCCAAAACATCTTCTAAACCATTCAAGAACCACATCAGAATAAACTTCCTATTGCTGAGATCTGTCAGACCAACAGCTTACAAGCACTGGGGCATGACCCAAAAGTGGGTCACCAGAGGACACCCACTGGGTTTCATCCCACCAACTGAAAGGGCAGTAAATCGCTGTGGTTGCTAAAACTAAGCTGGAATTTTAAGCCCAGCGAGAAGGAACAATTCTCTCCATCACCCACACCTTCTCTTCCTGCTGCAGCTGCCCTTGACCTGGATTCCATCTTCACTTGCCCACCGCAAAGTAGATGACCTGCTCTTCAGTTTCCCTCTCACCTTCCCATTGTTTCTGCCCAGCACTGACAAAATGCCCATATGAGCCCATGGTACTGTGTCAAAGTAATGTTTTCCAGCTGCTAGGGAGCAGAGAAATAGCCCTATTCCATCCCTACGGTGTTTTATTTTGTCAAGCAAGCAGCCTCCAGGCTCCTCACCTTGCAAACTCAGGCATAGCAGTTTCTCAGGGTCTCAGCTCATGTTTAAGCCTACCAAGCCCACCCTGTTGCATGCTTATGTTTCCCCACATTAATGGTAATGGTCAACTCCTCATGAAGCAGAACAATGTTTATATTTGATATGACATTTATAATGCTTCTAATTTTTGTTAAACGGGAGGAGGAGGATAACAAATGTAGTCACACACATGTAGCAAGAGTTTTCCAGCCATCTCTAAGAGTATATGAATAAACAATTTAATGGAAAAACTAAGAGTTGCTAGGCCACCAATCAAACTGAGAAGTCCTGCATCAGAGGAGCCTTTTAGTATTTTAACAGAGCTGGCATTTCTCTAACTGATAATGGACTATCATGGCAGCTACATATGGGCTCTGTCAATGGAACAGATGGAAGATTTGTCTTCCAGTCTTTTCTGTATAGGAACAAATCAAAATGCAGCCATTTCTACTTTATAATAGTTGTTTTAATAAGTAACAACAAGAAAAATGAAAAAGATTAAAAATAGTAAGAAAGTTTACCTGCCTGGAGCATTGTGTCCCTGTGGTAAGTGCAATGCAAATAGACAGTGAAAAGAGTGTTCCAGCTCCTGTTTATATTCTAAGGAAATGGACAGACAATAGCACAGAGGAAACGAGAAGCCACTATTTGAAGCAGGGGTTTCAACACACCAACTGTTGTTACACTTTTTCCTGAATATCATGGCAGAAATGCCAAGGCAAGTCCTGCTGGATAGCATGTATTAGGACTGCTGGCACCCCGTTAAGATTCCAGTTGGGCAGGGATAGGTAATGATATTTGTGTTATAAGCACAGAAAGCACTGCTGTTAGGTACAGTTGCCTAAAGTGGGAATTGTACCTAATGCTGCATTAACACTCCTCTTTTCTCTACTAAGGAGCTTTAGACTCCAGTCTCAAGCATTTCATAGGTTTTATGGTGTTAACTTACTGTGACATCCCTCAACAGCTGAAGCGCAGATAACATTATCTTACAGATAACAAGCATGCATGCTGGTAATCTGTTTAAGTTCTTTCCTGTTTTAGCTCCCAGTAGTAAATATGTTTAAAAATTAATTACTATTTCTGTTGTTTTGCTCAAAAATCCATACTTTTCTTATCAGTAGTCAGTAAAAGCTTTTCCAAATATTAACATAAATAAATATGCTGAGGGGAGTTTTAAAACATTGCCTCAAAGGAATTCATAAGTATATACCCTGTGTGACTAAACTTCTCTGTTTCACTACTGAGCTCTGGATGTCTACATTGACATCATATAACTGTGGCTCAAAACCCTGCTGCCCCTTGTCTGACATCTCTCATGCTGTCTGCACATGCTTGATGTGGTTTTTCTGGTGTTCATAAGATATTCATGAGGTCTTGATGTGTTTTCATGTATCAGTGATACGGTTTGCCTGAGACTTATATGAGTGTTTTCATTTGTTTTTTTTTCCAGGGAGGGACCTGTTTTGCGTTTCTGTCATCTGAGTGTGTATATATTCATCATTGCTGGGAACAGCTCATGATTTCCTGGGATACTGAGAAGAGCAAGAAGAGCAAATCCAAGTTTGGAAAACATTCTGACTTTGGAGAACAACTTAAAAAATCAGGTAATGTTTAGATTATTTTATCTGAAGGGCTACTGCTTTCTCAGAAGAGCTCTAGAGCCATGCAGAAGCACAGTGACACGCGTAACTCAATGCAATACAGATCTGTATGGCACTAACTTGCCATAGGGTAGACAGCTGGCTTGGTAATTTGCCAGGTGCACCACCATATTCTTGTCACGGGAAGCATGAATAAAAACATCAAAAAATTCAGAGGAGCAGTTTTCTCACTCTTCGGTAAACTGATATCCTATTTTAAGAATTCGTGCTTTTTGGGGCAGGGGGGAAATCAAAACCTCTGTTACATCATCTTCTAATTCCCTAGAGCAAGGAACAGGGGAGGAAAAAAAAAAAAAATCACATTCTTATGTTTTCTACAAGTTTTCATTAGGTACTGGAGAATATTCCTGCAGTGTCTTTTAGCTGCCTCATTAGAGACTTTTCATCTGCTCAGCATAACCACTGCAGATTAATTGGAGCTGGTTTAAAGCAAAACTACTGTTACATTATGCTCAGTTGAGCAGATTTGCACTGAAGCACATTGATGCTGTTTATTTATCTTCAGTACTGAACTCTGGTTATGTTTGATATGAAGTATCCAGAAAGCAGGAATTAACCTGTAGAAGATTTACTATGGTGGATTTAAACCCTAGAGGATGGCAGAACTACTATATTGTACAGCACTGTACCATACCATATCATACCATACCACGCCAGGCTATGCTATGCTATCTCCTTCCACTCCCCAGGACAGGCATTGTACTCAAAAGTATCTCTGAGTTTGAATAAAGTTGAAAGGTCCATTGTGCCTCTTAGAAAGTGAATATAAATTAACCACAGACACTTATCTATTTTATATGTGGAATCTGTCTCACCTTCCTTTGGTCTCAGTGTCAGCTTTCATACTCTACCTCCTCTTGAACCTGTGCAGCATAACATGGAAGGAAGAGCCAAAGCTAGACACATAAGTATGATATACACAGTGTACTTTCAAAACTCTTTGGTGCAAAGCCAGCACCGGGTTGTTGAAAAGCGTGGTAGAAGGCTGTTACTTACTATATTCCAGCTGTTGTCATAAAAAAAAAAAAAAATCATGCTGCTTTAAGTAAATGCTAGTAAAATATCACATTCCTTCCTTTAGTAATAAATGAAAGAGTGTTGTGAAAATATTACAGAATTAATAATATTTGGGAAGATCTGGCTTTTCATAAAGCAGCTGGACCTACAAGTTTTGCAATTTACAGCACCATCTTGACATCTTTTGAAGTAGAGCATAGTGGCTAATACCCAGTTGGCTGTTTTCATCCTTGTCCAGTTCTTGCCACAGATTCCTACTAGATGAATAATTTCAAAAAGGAGAGAAATAGAAAGTATAGAGATAATACAGTTTATAGGAATACAAATGAATAGCTAGGAGATCAGTGATCTAATGCATATTCATAGAAAGAGGCTCTCTCTGTATTTTTCAGATATCTGCACTAGCTTCTGTGCTGATCCGGTGCTGTGGTATTAGCTATTCCCAATACATAAAATCCTGTTTTCTTCTCTCTTTGAAGTTGTGGCACGACTTCAAGGGGAAAAGGAAAAGGCTGGCAGAGCTTTTGTAAGGCTTATTGCAGGATCCATAAATAAAATTAGGCACCATTAAGATTAATTAAAAATTACATTTGCAAGTACAAAAACATAAAAAAGGACTGAGGTCTATTGCAGAGGAAATGCTAGTTAGATTAGTAGGTTACATACAGCACAGGTCTGCTGGTATAGGTGTAGAGGTTCGGATAGCAAACAGATTAAGTAAAGATCTGTTAATTCAGAGTCCATCTTCCTGAAAAAACAACAGATCAGGCCCAACTGAAATTGATGCCCAGTGACTTCAATAATTAGATCATAGTCTCATGATACAAGGCACATCGTATAGTAAACTGAGCCAGGGCCAAGAATAATGAACAGAGATCTCATTAACTGAGATTCTGCAAGTTTCTAAATGTTACTAAATCATTTTAATGTCACCTCTCACCACTAAGTGGCAAAAATAATACAGTGAAAGCACTCTGTATTTGCAGTACTAGACATACCTAGCATACTCCCTATGCCTCCACAGAGCTTATAAAAATACAAGCAAGTATTTGCAAATCAGACCCAATTAATTTATTCTTAATGATTTCCAAGATTTTTTCAATAATAATCCTGGTGCTTCCCCTGGAAATTTTCTATCACACGTGGAACAATTATTTATAAAGTGATAGGAATGTACATACAAACATGCTTTGCAAATGTGTAAAAAGTAAGGGCAAGGTTATAATTTAACTTGGACTAAATGGAACAAATTGCAGTCCTGCAGAAGACTTAAACTAACACATTTTTCTATGTAATAAACAGTTTTGGTGTGCCACAATGCTTCAGTGAATGATAGTTTAAGAATGTGGGAGCAATAGTCTTACAAAGTTCAAAACATAACCATAGTAGAAAGACTGTGGCTATGTCAAAAAAACTTTTCATGCTGCCTATCTCTATCTGATGCCCACATTTGCTTTGCTGGTACCCTTCTAGTCTGAACCCTGTGCAAGTGGATCCACAAAGAGAAACTTCACACAGAGCTGAAGAATGGCTTTTACAGGAAGGAGGAGCATGGAATTTGACCAAAAAAAGGAGTATATCATTCCAGTGCTAATAAGCAAAGCGAGGGCAAATTTATGTAAATACAGTCCAAGTTACAATAGTTTATCATATCTGTCTCTGGAAGCTGCATAAAGGATGAGCAGTAGACTGAATTATGATCTACCTCAGCACAGACCATCTGGCAATATTCTGATACTAGTGGATGAGTCTTTCTGCCTTATATCCATTTGTCTTTTTCATTGGCTCTCTTTCTCTTCCAAATATCTAAGGAATAAAAAAATTTTCACCCTGGGAGACAAAAGAAAAGTTGTGCAGGGGCAGATAATCAAGGCAAATAGGATTCCTAAAATGTTGAAGGCAGACTCCGTTTCAGTTTTGGGCTCTGTGGCCCTTCATGCCTTCCTCAGAGCTATCTGCAATGGAAGTCATGGCTGTCCTTGTTCAGTGTAAGCAGGTGACATTTACTTCACAACAATATATATTGCCGTGAAGGACATTATGGTGCTGTAGGGGGACTCCCAACTGTATAGGACTTGCAAGTATTAGACTTTGCGGTACCTTACTTCCCCCTGCAAATGTTTTCCAGCTTAATCTGACTGTTTTGTCAGGTCTTTGTAAACCTCCATCTGTCCAGCCAGCCAGCCAACCAGCCAGGCCTGTGGCTCAGAGTCATCCCTCTGGCTTCCAGGACCCGGCTGCAACTCCTTAGGCAGAAGCATGGTTGCTACTGGTTGCATCTATAGAGCATGAAAGGAGGTGGCTTGAGAAAGTGACTCAGGCCACCCAGGAGCCATCTTCTGGACAAGGTCATCTGTCTTCATTCACTGCAAGGTAACCGTACTCCTGACATAATCCCCACAGGCAGGTGACAAGAACCTGTGGGATGACCCAGGTCTCTGCTTAAAATGCATTTTAATAAAAACTTAGAAAAGTTGGAAGAGTTCATATTTGTCTTCTCCTTCTATAATTCACCTTGCTGAGTCGATGCACATTTTGGAGTCGAACAATGTATTTTCAAACACAAAGCTCTATGCAATCTCAGTATCAAGGTGGAAGCAGAGTTCTCTTCTAGACAACAGCTTTTACTTCTGTGTCATAGAGAAAGCTACTAGTTATGCAAATCTGCGTAAAATTCAATTTGCTTTTTACACAACATTTTATCAAGTCATTTTTTCTTTAGGGATGGTTTTCTGGCCTACAAGACATTCCCATGAACTAGTTTTGCTACACTTAAGGGAGAAGTGACATCAGCAATGACTACATTAGACTAAAAGCCAGCAATGACAACAACAACAAAAATCACACCCTGCAACCTGGAAGACCACCTGTGCAAAGATTATCTGATTTCTTAGCCTGGGAATAAGATCATACTAGAGTTCCTGCAGAATGTCATTTTGTTTTAATGTTTTAGGAGGTCAACTATGTCACACCCTCTTTATGGCAAAAGAGCAAATGGAGTTAAATCACTGGTTCCTTTCTCTGAGATGATGCAGAACTATGAAGGTAAATGTATGCATTTCCTTCTTTATTTCCAGATAACCAATTCTGAACTAAAAGCAAAAGTGGAAATCTCTCTGGAAAAATCAGTAAACTTTACCTTTGTCAGAATTTCCGTGTGAGTTAACAGTATAATGAGCCATTAAGTAAGTATGGAACACCTACAGAAATCAGGAATACTTTTCAGCTCTTCTCCTCAGAGCGGGCATCTCCTCAATGACTTCAGGAGAAGAGATGAATTCTCCTCAGGGGCATCTGCTGGCTGATGGTGTTTTGCACTCAGCGTTTCAGGTGGTAAACGATCTGTGATGATCCAGGGAGCTTATTCCAGGCCCCTCCTGACACCTCCACCCTCTGTAAAACTTTTCTGCCAGAGCCTGTGACCATAGTTGTATTCTACAAACATTTTGAGCAACTCTAGACCAGCTCTACCAGGAAATTTATGATGAGCCTTATAGGAAATCTTTTCATGTTTGGAGCAGTCTGCTTCAGTTGTCAAAATCAGAAGAGTCCGGAAATCAAAAAGAACAACACATGCTCAAACAATTATCTTGGCTGTTTCATTAACTGAAATAGAGAAAATGGTGAGTTAAGGAACAATTAAGGCTTTATCCTCTGTAGTAAAACGAGCAGCTTGTCAGGTTTCCTGTGAACTGTCTGCTCCTTTATGAAACCATAGTCATGAGATTAGTAGCACTGCTTTTAACTGGTGTGTTGTAGCAACTGTACTGGCATCCGTCTGCACCGTGTGCTGGGCAGGGAGGGCAGGCACATGCCAATGAAGCAAAGCAGTAAGTCAGCAAATGAATCCCTCCCTGGAATGCTGAGACCAGTCCCCAGTAAGGAGACTATAACTTGGAGGGTACAAAGGTACCTGAGATGTTTAGCTCCTTTTGAAGACACCTGGTTTCAGAGAAGAGCAAAATGCCTGTGGAGGAATACATTCTCTATCTGTACCTCATCTTGTGTCAAACTAGGATCTGTTCTTCACCTCCCCGTTCAAAATTTAATGACTGCGAACAACAGGGAAAGGCCACCTTCCTGTTTACAGCACACCCAGGTCGCATGCCAGGCCTGGCAGAAGAATTTCACCACAAAATATGTGCATCATCAACATGGCAGCATATACAAACAAAAGGCACTTTTGTATTTTTATATTGTCTTTTCTTCTTTGCATTTAACTGACTTTTGCATATGTAAATTATGTATATAATTATAGGAACTCAAATACAATTACATATTTCAAACTCAAATCCTTGAAATCAATACAGCCACTATTATTAGCAAAAGTAAATGTTCCTTCATTTGTGAGAAAAAACAAAACACAAATGCATTTCACCAGTAGTGACAAAGAGTATTATACATTTGAACATACTCACAACCCAGAAAAGTGGCAGTCATAATAGTGCTACAGATAATTGCATCATATTCACAGTAAAGATGTTACTTGGAAGCAATTCAATTTTTTGATTAAAGCATATGGCATCTATAATCTCATTATACATAAATTGATATCAAGCCTTCAATTTAGTATTGAAAGAGCTATATATCCAAATGCATCTCTTATATATCCAGTGATTATCAACATGGACATTCGCAGTAGTAACATGAAGCTTTAAAGATGTCAAATATAGTGAAAAACTGAAAAATCTGGATGCTTATCCTATCTCTGTAACAAAACCATCTGAACATGATGCATTTACAAAACTGTGATGGAAATACCACAGGAACCAATATTCCCATAAAAGAAACAGATTGTGTTATCTTAAAAATTTCTGCAAGATATCTTTCTCTCACTGCTCACTCTCTGAATCATGTGCTAAGGTTAAACTAACCCGGTTTTAATCAGTGTTTGTTACTTATAACTAGAGTAAAAGAAAAATTAAAAGCCATCAATGAGAACAACAGAGCAAGTAAATCTCCTGATCTATTACTCTCCTATTCAACATTGTTTTGCTGTATAAACTTATGCTGCTTCTTAACTGGCACCTGTTTCCTTGATCTTGGAAATATCTGACATTCCCACATATAAGATTTTGTACATATGTTAATTTTGTAAGTTGTTTCTGAGCTCCTTTTTTTTTTAGTTTGAAAGAACAGCTATGTTTACACAAACAAGAAGAAACAACATCATGTGATTTAAAGGTGTACCTGGAATTTGCCATTGGGAAGTGCCAAATGAGGGGATTAAAAGAAATCCATAAAATAACAGTAAATATGATACTGTATACAATATCAAATAATGAGTGAAAACCCCATTCCTGCCAGCAAATCACAAAATTGATTAAAAAATCTAGGTGTTTTCTTAAAAAAAAAAAAATCCTTAGGGAGTTTAACTATTGCATTGGGAGAGTTTTAGGTACTTTGCCTGAGTTTTGTACCTCCTGCAGGATCTCAGCTAACATGGCAGCTCCCCCCAGCACACTCCTTGCCCCCACAGGGAAGTAGGTCTGCTTCCAGCCCCCACCTTGCAAATCAGAACTGCCAGTTATTAGTTGTTAATTAAACACAGGTTTTCTTGTTACAGCAGTTGTTCTAATGGACCTCAAAAGAGCTCAGGCTGTTCTCAGGCCACCAATTGGACAGCACTGATGGAAAATCCTGAGGGCTTTAATTTTCAAGGTAAAGTGTTTGTGCAGATGTACAATCAGAGAGCAATCAGCAGGATGCATGTGCATCATATCTGCAAACACCCCATAGCAAATTATATGACCTGGCCATCAGTTGCCTTTAAAACCATGGTTGTTTCTCAGTGCTGCCTATCTTTTAGTGTCGTTGCTTATGTGTTGGGAGCTTGACTCCATGAACAAACAGAGCAGCTGACTGTGAGACAGAGGATCACAGGCAAACCCACAGGTACCTATTATTCTTAGTCAACATCAAGGACACCAGAATTTTTTGTAAAAATCAATGGCGGGCACCAAGTTCACATTGTGCCCAATAAACATTCCTGCAGGTGGAATCCACCATGGTCTGGGGGATTCAGGCTTGCCAGTAAGTTACTGTATGACATGTTATTCTTCTAGAAACAATTTTCACAAAAAACCTGGGCCCAAATTCTGGCCAGGTTTGGTCTGAAAGGTCTGCTGGTCATCATTTGGTCAGCAGGTCCAGAGCCCCTTGGGACAGTCTGTTCTGTTTCTTCCTTGCTGAGCAGGTTGCCTGCAGCGGGACATGGATGTTCATGGGTTGTCACACCACAAACTGAGTCTCCTATCAAATTCCAGTCCCCAGAGCTAGTGTGCCAGTTCAGTTACATCTTAGTGTGTTTTCCATCCAAACTGTGGTATTTAACTTTGGGTCCACCCTGAGGATCCTAACGGGACATAATTAGAAGGGCTGTGCCTTGCCCAGGGGCCCACCACCCAGGAACCGCGGGCAGGCTGCAGACTTCCTCGGGGTTGAGTTTCCCAGAATCTCTTTGATGTGATTTACACCCACAGAGGCGCACAGTAAGAGTGCAGAGGCTCAGACCCACTGTGATGTTTGTGCAAGTGGGCAAAAGGATAGAAAGTCTCTTTGTTCCCTGCCCTCCCCTGCTTCCACACTCATCTTTCAAATGTGGGCGCTGGACTCTGATGGCACTTTTCAGCACCTACAATGACGTGATTGATGCACTTTAGGATCAAACTGGGTAGCCTGTTTGCCAGACTGAGATATTTCGTGTAGGGCCTCATGTTTAAAAACTCATCGGATGTTAAAAGTTCAAAGTGGTTTCAAATGATCTGTACCTCAAGAAGAAGACTGCAAGTGAGCACATTAGAGTTTCATTTCTTTCTATGCCACCACCATTGGAAGCTTCTTGTCTAAGTTTCCTTAGCTAGAAAATGGCAATAGCACCTTGATCATTTGCTATATCAAATGTGACATGCACAGTATCATGACGCTGAGCAGTCTGAAGCCATTATCTTGTTATGATGCTATATTTCATTCCAACACCACTCTTTTCTGCCTTAAGAACCAAGCATCAGAATTTTTTAATCTCAATGTTAGTGGCCTAGAAGGAGTGGTACTTTGCTTTTCCTTTATGGCAAGGTCAGAGAGTACACAGCTGCTACATCAGATTAAGAATTAACAAATAAGGCATTTGATGCTCAAAGGAAACAGTCTATTAATGCAAAAATCACAAAGGCCATGTCTTCACTCTCCAGCTGGCAAGTATTTACTCTTAATTATCTTTTCACCACTATAATTTCAGAATTTATATTCCTGTCCCTGTTCTAAAAGGCATGACTGAAGGCCAAAAGACTGAGATTGATTGTTCCCTTCAGCCTCAGCTTGAAACTCACCTACATTGCAGTAAAGCTCTTACTCAATGTTTTTTTCTCTAATTATCAAGTGCTAATTGATTCTAAATTAACTAAAAGGCTACCATTTTTTCTTAACATGTAGGGAGAGAGAAGTTATACCTATTTAGCTGTACCTTGTTGTTTCATCACCAAACACACCTCCTCCTTGTCACTCACTGACAATGACTTTAGGTACCACTTTGCACTCAGAGCCTCCCATGAGGGGCATGCTGTACCATAGCCCTGCAATCAGTACTGGGCATGTGCTGGATGGGGGGCTGGAGAACAACAAGGGCAGGTGGGGGTAGGAATCTTGTGGCTCAAATCGTCCTGGGTATGAACATCCTGGAGAGAAGGTGGGGGGTGGTGGTGGTGGTGGTGTTGGTCCTGGGGAGTTCACTGATATTCAGCTTGAACATGGGTACTGCAGCTACCCATGAGCAAGGCTTTGGTTGTCCCTCCTTGGGCAGGAGGAATCTTAAGACTTTAAATCAGTAACTTTTTCTTTCAGTAAGTTTCTCACTCAATTGTCAGGTGCAATTTCTGGTTAAAATAAACTTGGCTTTGGGCTAACAGTGAAAGATAATCAAAGCAGCTCACTATCCCACATCAAACTCCTCCCTTCCTCTGTGTCAACATACTTTGGACAGCTTGGGCCTGACGCCACTCTAAGTGTTCCTGCTGCCAAATACTGTTGTCTTTCACTGCCTCATACTTCTCTCACTACTAATAAGGTTGTTTTACTTGATCTCATTTAAGCATAGTATTGTTCTCCTGTCACTTCCACACATATGCAAAAAGAAACTTGAAAGAGACGCTGCAGGGCAAAAGCAGAGAGGAAAAGGCAGCAGGAGGGTCCTGAGAACAAATTCATGAGTTGGCCCAAACACATACGCCCTGAGGAAGGGCAGACCACCCCTCATCAGTCCCTCCCACCTAAAGGTGCTTGTGCAGCACTACTGTAACTACAATTAGAGGGGACTGACGGAGGGGTTTGCAGCGCAGAAGCTCTCCGTGGAATACGGTTGTAGTAGCAAGCTCTGGAGCACAGACAGGACCATTGCATTGTGCAGCCGAGAGCTGCTGAGGTGTCCAGGGGCCATTGTTTTGCACAGTGGAGCTGTCCTTCTCAGAGACACAAGTTTTAACATCTCTTTTTAACACATTTAGCAGAAGTCCTTTCACTTCAAAAGAAACTGATGCTGACCACACCAAAACATCAGTGATGACTGGCTGGCTGTAGAATAATAATAATAAAAATGCTAATTACACTCATTTGCAAGGTGAACAAGGGTCATGTAACACTCATGAAAAGGTCACCTTGTGAGGTGGCCAAGAATGAGGAATACTGACCTTTAAGACTGAAGGTAGCCCTCTGAACACGTTTGCTTTTGCTAGCTCTGAACACAACATAAACTCCCAATAAATGAGCACTGGCTAAGGAAACAAAGAGATCCTGGGAATGAGACTGCTGCCTTTCTCCCAAAGAACCCCCTGTTATCAAGAGAAGTGAGTGGTCTGGAAGAAAAATTGTTGATGTCTCTCTTCCCCGAAGGTACTTCAAACAGTAAATGAACACACAAGATCCCGTGTTTATTTTCTTTTAAATATATTTTTGAAAATATTGTGTGATCCAAAATATGTGTTTTTCAATTTTGCCTACCATAGCCCAGCCATGAGTGATGTATTTTATCCATATTCATAACAGTGTACAAACTTTCTATTCATAGCTCTCTCCACAGCATAAATTTTGGTGGGCATGCTGGAATTTCCTTCTGCGGCATATGGTAATCCTTTACCTGAGGGCTTGCTCCAAATAAATGTTTACATTCCTCTGACAGCTCACTTGAAATGTAAAGGAACAAGGTATGTGAGTCTTCCATTAAATAACTGACTGCATTTACATGTTTGGGGGAGGAAGGCACATAGCGTTCCTACACTGGACTGGCTGCAGGAATGTCCAACCTTGTTTCCTCTCATAAATATTTCATAATAGAAAAGACCTTAAAAATATGCCAGTTTAAACTGCGGATTGACCCTTCCAACTCCAGGAACCATAGCTAGGAGGGACTGAAATAAACACCACAAGTAAGCAGTGCCTGCAGCGGGCAGTCATCTATGGAAACCACAGCCTCCTCTTTGGTCCTGGGGACCACCGTTTCATTCGGAGGCTATTCCAGGGAGGGCCAGCTGAAAGGGAGGGTGGTGGGTGGCAAGGGTCACGCATCAAAGGAAGGTGGAAACAATCTGGAGAAAAACTTCCTAGTCTAGGATTGGGTTTTATTTTATTTTACCCAGTTCAAGCAAATAGCTTTTTTACTTATGTTGATGAAAGAATGTCTCAGCAGCTAGGGATAAGCACGCTGAAGCAGTCAATAGGAAAAATGCCTATACACAGTGTATATATCCAATTACTGAAGTAAATGTGCTGCTGTTTTACTTATTAGAGTACCAGGTCTACTCAAGCTCCTGTGATTCCAGCTAGTCACATGGGGTTTCTTTAACCTTTTAATCATTATTCGTATCACCAGGGCTATTCACTTGGCCACGCTTCTTTAAGCTGCCACCAGGCTGGGGCTGGCAGGTTACCAAAACATCCCCAAGAGAAAGAGCAGCACGGGAAGTCGGGAGTTTGTTATTCTGCAGGAATCCAAACCCACAGCTTTCTCTGGTCACTCCTGCCCGCCTTCCTTGGCAACTGAGCTCTAATAAGATATCCTTCAGCTGCCTTTGATATCCTTCACTGAGAGGACATGTTATTTAGCCCCAGGAGGAAGGCAAAACACAGAGGCTCTTTCTCCTCCATTACTCGCATTCCCACACAGTGAAATATCTCACGTTGCCCAGTTACGAGTCTTGTGTTTCCCATAAGTGCTTGTCGAGAGGACCATATTGTTTGCCGTTCCTCTCGATTGCTATCAAGACTACTTGCAGGCTTCTCTAAATGGACACAAGGAGCTTGTGCAAATCGAGCAGAAATAAAACTACTACTGGAGACTCAGAATACCTCTCAAAAGCTGAGAAGTGCCTGAGTGACAGCTTGTCCCAGACACTTAGCAGCTGATATGTACCCAATAGCCTTGCTTTAAACGAAGGAAATCTTCATGGATGTTACATGGTTTTTACTGGCATAAAATGAGGGGAAGTAAATGGACCCTGGTAGCTACAGTAAATGATAATTTCCACAATAATGGTTTGTAATAAAACCCAGACTCTTCTCTGAGGAACAAAATTGCCTCTGCAACCTTTAATTAAGTTGGGATCTGAACTTTTTGTGGGTTAATTTCCTGCACAGTCCCCAATTTAGCATGGAAACCAGGGCAAGTGTATGGGAAGTAACTTGTCCGAGTGTCACAGAAGAAGTCAAAGACAAAGCCGGGAGTGGAAACAAACCAGACCATAATATAAATGTGCACAATTCCCACTAGATTCTGAGAGCACATTTATTCAAGCCTAAAGTTTACTCTTATTAATAGTCCTGTGCCTTAAAAACAAAACTATCCTTTGTCTACCAGTAATTTCAATATCTAGCCATAATTGGGAAGATGGATGTATTCATTAGGGAATTGATACAGCTGTATTAAGTGCCTCAGCACACTTCTTTGCTGAATTATGTTTATATATATCCTCTACCAACATGTTTCAGAGAAATGTAATAAGGACAACACACTCTGAGGAGGAGAGTTAGTTTCATTCAGATAATTCTTATTTAAAGTCACAGCTATTACCAAGCAGTTATCATTGCTAACACAGTTAAAATAATATTTTTTAAAGCAGATGAACAATAATACCACATACCTCTTAAAAAATCCATCAGTAAGACTAGTTTAGCTCATACTTGTGGTTATACATTTCTGTCATGGATTATCAGACAATATGACTTTTTTAGTCTCTAGGGACTGTCTATACCCAAAACATAGAACTATATACATCAAAGGTAGTAGAAGTCAACACCAAAATGGCTTGCACTTCTTGCTACAAAAGTGACCCTGCTGTGTGACACCCAACATGCCCAGGAAAAGTTCCTGAAGATATGAAGCCTTTTCAGCATACTTTTCAAGTCATCAGACTTGGGCTTCATTTAAATGATGAAACAGATGACCAAACTGAAATGTCCCTGCTGGAAGTAACCTAAGCCCTTCCTTCCAGAACTTAAAACCGAACACTGTTAACAAAAGCAGTTCAGAAAATAAGGTGGCACGTAGTGAGAACGATGAGTTCTGATGTTTTTGGGGACCCAAACCACACAGGGTTTTATAAACTGACTTGACATTAGGGTATATATCTTCCAGCTTAGGTAATAGCCTACTGAGAAGCCAGATGGGATTTCAAAGATGCTAGTACATTATTCATACAGACAAGCACCTCAGAGGTTAATATCTATGGTTGTCAATACAGTCAGAGTGCAGTGCAGAATTGTAAACTTTTATATAATCTTTATCAAAAAAGTAGCGCTCTCTCTCTCTCTTTCTCAGCTATTGATGGAAACAGGATCAACCTCTACTGGTACTCTCCCATAGCAGCTCATGCATCCCAGTCCAACCTTTACATCAAAACCCTCCAGACTACCCCTGCAGCAAGTCCCCAAGGCTGGCAGGCTGCGATTGACTTCATTATTTTCTAATGATGGAGATAGATACAAATATTGACATCTTAACATTTTAATCAAGTTCTTCAATGGGATTTCCTAGGATTTGGAGAAGTTCCACTGTGTCTAGCTGGTGAACTGTAAAATCCATCCACAGTCCTCCACCAGCTTTAGAAAATCATTGCAAAGGGGAAGAATCACACTTAAAATTGCGCTGTGGTATACCACTGTATCTTGATTGCATATCCTTAGTGGAGATTTTGAGAGACATCACCTAAATTACCGGGACTTTTCCAGGCACATTCATGTAGATTTCGGCATATTTCTCACCACACCATCAGTCTCATGCCGCTGGCTCCACAGAAGTGGAATTTAGAGCCTTGTCATTCTAAAATACTCCTCTAGCACATGGATAACCTTGTATATCTAGAGCCTGCCTACATTATCATTAAGTTCTATCGGAACTGTGCTTCAGGCCCCTGTGCAACTCCTGTGCAGCAGAAGCCAAGTGAAGTTGCTGCCGTTTCCTGTTCAGGAAAAAATCCACACCAGGGCCCATCTGCAGTTAGGGGGAAAATTGTCGTGGCATAGCGACACAAACAGCTGGTCACACGATCTCCATCCTTAACAGAGGGCAGGGTCATTCATCCAGACACACGAGGGAAGCCAGGTAACATTGTACAGCAAACAGTGACAAAACTGAATCACAGATTACAAATTGCAAAGCAGCAAATCAGATGATAGCCTCAGTGAGATTAAAGGTAGGCGAAATAAGAAATTGAAATAATCTGTGCTAACCTTTAAAATTATTTCTCTACTGTCACTTTCTGAAGGCAACAACAACTTTTTGAAAAGTGCTGTGCTCCTCCAAGGCAGCAATGGCAGCTGTTTGCACCCAAGTATTTCATATGAGCTGGAGAGCTGCTTAAAGTCTATGAAAAAAGGAATTTTATTTTCATTCTTCTTTACAAGAGTGGAAAGTTACTTCACAAGTTTGAAAATATTTGCAAATTTATCTAGGTTTGAAAAAAAAAAAAAAAACCAAACAGTATGTGAGATGTATAAAACCTCAAATTCCTCGAGACTTGTTTATTTCCAAGTTAAGAAACCAAAGCATTTGATGGTTACCAGAAAGAGGGCAACATGCTTTCATGCTGGTTACATCAAATACTGTTTCCCATTGTCTGCAGAACAATTTTCTGTCAAGAAATTGCTTTGACTGAGCTTTGGGTAGTAATAGATTTTTACCATTAAATGCAGTACTGTTTATCACCATCAACCCAGTGACAGACTGTGAACCACTTCCATTTGGTAATCCATTGGGATTTATAGCTTTCTGTGAAGCCAGCAAGCTCTCTTGATTTTATAAGTATCTCACAAAAAAACCAATAACCTCTGCAATTCAAAAAGCAATTACTGGAGTAAGTATCCTAGACACATCCCTGGCTTGGTATATTTCAGTTATTATTATATACCTTTCAGACCAAATTTTGCTTGCATTCATGTACTTTTGAAATAAATGGTAGGAGCACATGACTAATTTAGTGGTGTGTAGTTCCCTGCGAACCACTGTGTCCGTACTGGGAAACAACAAAGTGGTCCACAGAGGACTTAGTGCCTGGATGTCAGATTATTAGTTGTGCATTGGCTGACACCTCAGCAGTATTGGGATTTTGTATTACTGTTTTCTATCATTCTCAATATCACTCCATTATCATTTGTGCTTTCTTCCTAGGCTTCCCAGTCAGATGGTCTTGGCAATTGGAGAACAAAAAGAGTGAGCAAGTTGTATTTTTTATGCACTCTGATGTTTTAAAAGCTGTACAAGAGACAGGAGTTTAGCCGATAAGCATCATTTAAAAACCATCCAGCTATCCACAAAACAAATTGTTCATTATGAATGAGGTTTTGAGTGGTATTTTGGTCCCTGAACTAAAGACAGCTGGCCACATCCACAGAAACAAAGCTGTACATTCAGATAAGTAAACCGTGAGAGATTTCAGCCAATGGGACCTTAAAACACTCAGTGCTTCAGAGGTGTGGATGGTACGTGTTACGTTCCTTTAAAAAAAAAAAAAAATTACATTAGTATCAGAAGTCAAAGCATTGCAGAATCAACAAAAGAATAATTTCAGCTCTATGAAAATCTTGTAAGGATATCCAACTAACTATTGCTGTTGTAGGTTTTATTTTATAGAAAGTGTGTAAGGAAAAGAAAGTTTCAAACCACCCATGTGTTTGGAAGGTAAGTGAAGTCTTGCAACTGAATCTGTTGAAGTACTTGGTTCCTGGCTAGATTACAGCTAGCCTTCACCAGTCTGTTGAGTGTTGGTGAATGTAGAAGGTGGGAAGGCTGAGTTCCGAAAACATCATTTTGTTGCCCACCTTTTTCTGTATGTCCTTCTGGAGCATTGTGCCAAAACACCATGCACTATATCTATAGCGCTGGTCAGCTCCCAGACCATCATTGTATTTCCTCCAGGATGTCACAGCCCATGTGTCAACTGAACAGCAAATGAAGAAGAATATTAGCGAAAACTAAAACAGAAACAAGTCCATATTGCAGTCTGCTTCAAATGATTTCTCATCATGCCTAGTCCTGCAATGTTCGCAGACCGCCTTCAGGCCTGCTGGACATGGGCAGCAACAGGCCCTCGCTCTGCCAGGCAGCTTCCTCGCAGACATGCTCAGCAGCAAAAGTCTTGTCAGTTATTCCTAAATACACTCATCCTTCCTTGAGCTGGAGGACTGAGATCAGGGATAATTAAAATATCGAGTCTGCCATTACGCACTCTACTTTGTAGAAGCTCTCTGGCCACAACACTCTGCTCTCTGGCATCAGCAAGTGAAGAAATAATTCATCTTTTGTCTCCTATATTATTTTTTACCTTGCAAGGATGCAGCAGCTCTTTTCAGGAGACCGTGGGTCATCTGAAGAATCATGCCCACAAACTGCCATACAGTACCTCCAAGAAGACAGCCAGGAGCCATCCCCTTGGGATTCAGCCAGTTCTCTTGTTCCGCAATCTGAATTGCCTCTTTCAGACACTCCCGGGGAGAAGAGTTAAATATCAGCCTTGAATGCTGCTTTGCAAAGACAGCCACATCATTACTCATTTTAAAGTAAACAACTCCTGCACTGCACAGTAGAATGAGCTAGGTGTTTCTTGTGTTATCTATAAATGGGTGGTTTTGTCTGTGTTCTCTGGTTTCTTTATTTCCTATGGATAAAGGTCAGTAAATTATGAACAAACGATATTTATTGGTGTATATCTTTACAGCAAAACCAGTTTCCAACACTTAAATCACATAACAGCCTTATCACTCCCTTTTATTATCACAGTATTTGGACATGGTCACGCCTCTGTTGGAGATGATGAAGACATGACGAGATATAATCTGACCACAGTTGTGCTCCACTTATGTTTGCAGATCTACCATTTTCTTCCTCTTCCCTCAGATTTCTGTTTTATTTTCCCCCTTTTTCTTTCTTCTTGCTCTATTAAAAGTTCTCTCCTTGCCTCCCTCTTCAACAATTTTTTGCAAAATTCTGCTTTCATACTCTTTTCCTCAAGCAAGATAGATCAGCAGAGTCATCTTTTATTTTATCAGGAGGAAGCCAAGGAATGACAATGAAAGCATATCTCTAATAGCCAATTTAAACAGTGAGGAGTTTAAATGGATCGTAGATCCTTTTCATAGTTCATCCAGACTGGTCCCATGAGCTGGCAAGAAGAGGAGCTTCTGCAGACATCATTACTGTTGGTATTAATGATCTCATCTCCTCTGACGTAGGTAACACAACAGCTAGTGGTCAAGGTGGCTGCAAGTAAGGAATGTACCGTATTTTTTAAACGGAAGAAGATCAAATGACCACACAGCCACTGCTGCTAGTTTAGAGGGGGGAAAAAAAGAAAAATGCACTTCTGCTTGCATTTGTGCACTATCTTAGGGAAAGTACTATTAATATGTGTTGTTTTTGAGAGTGCCCAAATATCCCTGTGCTTTGTGACACTTTTAGTGTGGATTCAAAGTGAGTGATAGGAACTGTGTGGCAATGGTTCATGGCCTGAAATGTCTGTTTTATCCCAAGACAGCCAGCTCTGTTTGAGATGCTCCTATTCTGTAAAGTGTTAGAAGGACCATCAGAGCACATACCCTGCTGCCTTCTTCAGATAGGGCCATACTTCTATCAGGACAAACTAATGGTATGTTTGATTCATGTCATGCAAAAGAGGATAAACGAGAGCAGATTAAACATAATATTAGTATTTAAACATAGTATTAAACATAGTATTATACTGAGTTACTGTTCTCTGAGTTTTAAGAGTTTTAAGAAGCAACACGTGTCAGGTCTGGATCACGGAAAAAACACAGTGCTGTTATAAGATGCAGGAAAAGCAATTCTCCAGGCCCTGTGTTTTTCATGCGGAGATTCACTGCATGATGGCAAAGTAGCGTTTCAGTCCATCAATTGACTGTTGTAGTATTTGTCGTTGTGGCGCTTATTTATTTTGCTAAAGGAAATGCTTCAGCAGGGAGCGCACACACAGCCTGGCACAAAATAGAGTGTGTCCACATTCCTGACAATGATGGTTTACTTAGCTGTGTGGGGGAGACTGTTTTCAGCTGGCTGTTTAGAGCACCCATTTTTTCCTGAAAAAGGGGAAACATAATAATACCATGGAGAATCATGGACTTGAGCTGCCTGATTTCACCACCAGATCTAAATTCTTCCAAAACAACATACCTCAAAACATCCAGTGGGCAACAAGGTGTGCATTTATGCACTGCTGTGGCAGGCTGTGGATGGGTTTTTCATGGTGACTTTCGGCCAGCTCAGTATTACAAACCCAGGCACAGCAGCCTTAGGTACCCATGGTCTCCAGGCTGTTAATCTGGCATAAACTTTTATCCAAAAACTCTGCTTTACACTCCATAAGAGTTTTGTACTTTGTGCATCAAAACCCTAAGGGGTGGGCTGAGGATATTTGGAGGTCATTTTAGGGGATGAGATGGCTATGAGGTGTAGAAGGCGGGGATGGCTCAGCTGGGAGATGAGAGAGGGTATGACCAAGGTTTGTACAACAAGGAAGGCAGTGGAGAAGGTGAGGGAGAAGGTGTTCACCCAAATTCTCTGCTAGTAGAACAGGGCTCAGTTTAAAACAAGTAAAAGTCACTTTACAGAGCAGGCAGTGCACTTCTGAAACATGCTGCCGCAGGAGTCATGGTGAGGAGTCAAAGCAAACCTCCAGGCTCAGAACAGTATTAGACAAAATAAAGCAAAATAGGTCCAAAAAAGACACCATTGGGAATGGGGAGGGATGTTCCCCCTGGCATCCCCAATCCAACAGATATTTTTATGCAATTGTTAATGTTAATCAAGAAGAACTAATCTCCCTAGGATGCCTTCAACAGAGCAAGTCAGGGAGGATCCTGTCACTCCCCAGTGGCTCACTAGTGAGCTTAAGGAGGCTGGCTTATTTAGGCTGAAGTTACCTTCAGCTTAAACCTCTCCCCAGATAAAGCAAATTTACTTTAATGAGCCCATGACATAAGTAAAAAAGTCATATAGTAGAAACAAAATACCCAACCCTTTGAGCTGTTTTTACAGTGGAATAAATGTACAAAACCCAAAAGAAACAGTGTTAAATTTTTCTCCCACGATGTCAACCATCCGCTGACATAAAGGCAGAGTTTGGCCACAGTGGTTCAGCTATGTCTTTGTCCCCTGTGGCAACAGGATTTGAGAAAATTACGCGACTTCAGCAAAATGGCCAGTATCTTGAGTCAGGTTCTGCATATTTTGGACTGCCAGGAAACATCACTACTAGCCTTGCTTCATCTGGTGAATGAGAGCTAAGTGGACCATATTTTTACATCAGTTTCAGGAATGAGATTATAGACTTTGACTCGGAAATTACTTCCAATATTCATTTTGATCCATTCTTTTGAATATATCAGGGCTAGCTGCTTCAGCAGTCAGTTATTGTTTTACCCACTAAACCCGCACCGCAAATTACTTTGGTATACTGCCTTTCAGTTTATTTTTGTTCACAATAGCCCCAAATTCCTTGTTGAATGGCAATCCATGTGTAAGCTCTCTGTGAAGAGGAAAGATAACCTCTTACTGGAAAGTGTACCATACATAATTATGACTCAGTCTGAAAAACAACAAAAACTGCCTTGGTGTTTTGATTTGTCAGCTCTGCTGTGTAATGTTAACCAGTCTTGATAATCCAGGGCAATAACACAGACTGCCCCATTTCAAGTTTTCTTTGCACCATAATTGCTAAATTCATTGTCATTCCTCTGCTGCTACTCTACCTTTTGGGTCTCTAAGCCTTAGCTGACCTCTAATTAGCATAATTTATTACCTAGAGAGGAATCCTGTTTCTAGCCTCAAACTATCCCTGGCTGCAAAGTGTGGAAATGGTACATATATAAAAGTACGTAACCATAATATAATATACTCATATATACTAATAATATGTACCAATAATATAATAATGTATAACAGTGATCTCTGGCAGTAACCTCCCTTTTCCACCTTTTATCCACCCCGTATGGTTGTAGAGTCCCCCCCATTGATGATTAGTATTAAGTAGAAAAGAGAGACAGAAAACAGTTTTACTGATGGGACACTGTCTTGTGTGCTGGTCCTAAGAGAGACCTCGCCCTGTTCAGAACTCCCTTCCTTCCTAGGAAATATTTTTCATGTGGAAGGATGCTTTCTGTATTTACTTCAATCTTATTCTCATTAAGCCGTGGTGTGCAAAGTAGGGTCTTGACTTGCTGCATCATGCCTTGCTGTGAATCCCAGATTAGAATGGGTTGCTTGCTAGTGCTGGGATGTATTGATACAATGAATTTCACCCAGTTTACAGTTCCAAGAAATCTGTCTCACAGGCTAACAGGAAGTGAAGGAAGAAACAGTGCATGAAATGAAAAACATTCTCTTGACCACTGTAGGTATAAACTGAATTTTCATAGACACTAGTCACAAAAAGTCATCCAGAAAGGAACCAGAAGTAAAATTAGTCATCAGCCTGGTGGAGCTGTCTGTACTAAGTCCTCTTTGTATGTTCCAACAATGTACACAGTTTAAAATAATAGTCACCGGAAACCAAGACAACATGACTGAGGCTGACTTTGTATAAGTGAAAATGAAACAACACACAAATTAAAAAATACCTCGAAGATAAACATACCTGTTTGTCCAGTAGCCACTTCTCACTCTACAGCAACACTTTCTTTTTCTGTTCCTGTTCTGTTCTGCTTCACCATCCCAAATGGCATCCTGGCTTTCTTTCATGTAACTTTTTTTTTATATAAGCCATAATGGCTTTCTTTTACTTAATTTTTAGAAATCTAAATGGACCAGTATTAGTATATTCATCAGTCTAATCATTCATTTTGCCTACAGGAATTCCTTGGGCTGTATAATGAGTTTTGTTTGAGACAGCTTGTTCCTAGAATACAGGGCTTCTTGACAACAGGGAACTCAATTAACAATTGCACATAGGCTGTGGTCACACACCCTCTTGGGCTGTAGCTGCATCAGCTGAAGAGGTTACTGAAGCAGCACCTTGGCCCCATGCACTCATCACCTTCTCTCTGTGGCCCCTAACCAACATCCATCAAAAAAAGATGAGTCAATTTTAAGAATTTAAAGAAGGGGCCACTATTACAGCTGCTTATTTTGACTGAAACAAGTTATGGGAAGTCACATGAGAAGCCTGGCCAGCAGATGAGAGGAGATGATAATTTCCAGTAGCAGAGTGGGGAGGAGGCTGGGGTACTCACCTTTTTTGTTGGCACAGCTGCCGCTGGAAAAAAGCATGCATCCATAGACTTGCACAAATGCCAGCTGCAAGGGAGGAGATTAAAAACCCAGAAGAAATGCCATATAAGCATGTCAAAGTGCATGCAGTTTGAAGCAAAACATCTTGGGCTTTCGGTGAACTTACTCCTCTCAAGACAGTGGGACCTTTGCCATTTACATCTGTGACACAAGTAATTCTGAGTTCTCAGGATGACTTGAACTGCATTAAATGAAAGAACAGTTTATCACACATCATAAGATGAGTGTCAACTTGCTAAACCACATAATTAGGTCATGTGTCTGAGCCCTACATTCTAACTTGTGCACCTAAAGAAATAGATTGAATTTCATAAGCACTGGGATTCCAGGCATCTCCTGTTGATTTAGTCATTCCAAAGGCAACTGTAAGGTACCCAAATTTTGGGAAAATAAAATCATTTATATCCTTGCATGAGGGCCAAGGAACCTACTTTTAAGTACATTTCTGTTAATCTTTCAGTCTGTGCAACTGAATGCAAGGAAATAAAGTCCATTTGGAAAGGCAAACTTTAAATATTGCCTCACTTATTTTAAAATACTACAAAAACTGTAAGAATACTCAAACAGACTAGATTTTACAGCAGCACAATTACAGTGTTTTGGATGGCTGTGGCAAGATCTTAGCATAGTGTAGTCATCATTACATTTCTTCTAGGTACATAATTTTTTTCTTCAGAACAGAAACCTGTTATTCCCATCAAATGCAAATAATTCTCTAATTTCTAAATCTAAAAGGTGTGTCAATCACTTCAGTAGCTGTTGTCTTTCAGATACATGTAAGAAGATCTTTCAGCCTTTATGTTTAGTTATAAAAGAAACTACTTAAATAGCCAACAGCAATCTCTGAATAATGCAATGACATTTTGCCTCTTCTTTGATTTGACCATATCTTTCACAGTGTATTTAGAAGTGGAATTGCCCCACTGTCAGGGATGGAAAGCTTTATGGTGGCTTTCTGCTTTCTACTCAGAAGTTTCATGAGAGTGAAGCAGAGAAATTATTCTCACAACTTGGTGGTTTCTAGATTTGAATGTGCTTGGTAATGGAGACCCAACTTTGTTTAGCCATATCAGTCACCTTGTCCAAGTTCAGCTGGTATGGCAGCTGTAAAATGGTGTGGAGTACAGTGCAGTGAGTACAATGCAACAAGTGCATGCTTTAGTGTAGTGGGGGCTCTTGACCATGCAAGAAACAGAGAAGAAAAGAGACAGGGAATGGGAAAGGTGAAGCTCTGAATAGTAGAAGATATATATATATATATAAAAAAAAAGTAAAGTCTCTGCAAGTACCTGCATGTACTTAGTCTTTTCCACTACACCAAAACTATGTACAATATACCATAGCATACTCATTTTTACAAAGTTGTAGATATTACAGTATCTCACTTCCCAGCCCTCCTTTCTTAATCTCTTTCCCACATGTTAGGGAGGTCAGTGGTGAAGAAATAGATCCGTGTGTGCAAAGTTCATACATCAAGCACCTGAGCATGAGAGGGAAAGGCAGCTGTGAAATACTTTTATCGCTTCCCCAGAGGCAGGTCAGCCAGTGTCTCAAAGTGTCTGAAGGGATGAGGGAACAGTAACCTGTCTTTCTTCATTTATGCTGCCTGTGAGGCCTCATGGGGAAAGCTGTGCTGGCTGGAATCTGGAAGGAACTAAGATGTTGTGTGCCTTGCCCAGGCAAACAGTGCCCTGACATTGGCCAGGTCCTTCTGGCCTCTATACCCAAACCTGTTATTCTCTCTCCACTTGCCATATGATGTCATCAGGCAGTCAAATCCTATCTGAAAGTCTGTTCAACCCAATATACTTTTATTCAGTCCAGAATTTAACCTATTTGTTTGAAATTTGCATTTCATTGGGTCCCCCTCCACCAATTTTTTTTGTATGTGTACATATGTATATATACTTGCATTGTGTGTATACATGTATGTACATATACACATATGCACGCACACATATATAAATGTAACAATCAGTTACTGGCATTATAGATCTATCAAAGTGATGTCTGTTATCAGGGACCTGTCACCTCAGGGACTGCTTGCATCTGGAAAAATATGAGAGCAGCATGATGTTCTTGCCCTCGTATCTTGACTCACTGTTGTTATCCCCTGTTTCAGCACACTAATATTGTGCTGGGATATGGCACAGATCCATGCAGATCATATCTAAAGTGGACACTTTTAGACCAGCATTAAGTGAGCTCTTCCTAGCTGAGGAGCCTGACCATGTATTTGGTAGTGTTCTCCCTTGCTAGAAAAGCAGGTGTTGTTACATGATTAAGAGGACAGTGGCCTGACTTTCCACCTGACAGTGTCTGTGTTTGAAAAGCAAGCACCCAGGCTGTGCTGGATCCAGGAGGTTCAAATGGAGAGAAAGCCTTCCCACTTTTAAGTGTTTTCTTTTTCAGTACAAACTGGCTCAAATCAATTCATCATCAGCAAATCAGACAATTAAGGACCTGAACGGAAAGTCAGTTATGGATAAGGTTGAACCAAAATATATTATGGCTTAACTCTATGCTGCAAAAGTTTATGTACATGTTTGAACTGGAGGTTGCCTGATTCAAGCAGTGGGGCTAGCATGAATTAAGTTAAACACATATATTAGTACTTGCTAGCCTAAAGTCTAGGGCATTGATTCAGTAAGTGAGTAATACTCCTCAGCTGAGACACAATCATTAGTCATGAGTGTCCTAACCTAATGTGCTACAAAGATGCTATCATCGGGAGGGTGAGACAAAAAATCTAATTTTGCTTCATATTTGCAATGTACTAGGCATGCATACCTGACTAGTGACCATATCTCAGCTGAGTCTTGGCATCTTCTTAAAAAATTATCATTCAATTTCTGACTATTTGAGCACTTAGGCTGGGTTCACAGCTGGATTTAAGCACATAACTCCAGCCTAATTGCCTTGAAAGCACCTAATTTCCAAATGTGGTCCCACTTGACCTTTACTCAGCTGCTTTCAGACCCTGCAAGTACTTCCATTTTCTGTCCGTTATATATCTCAACCGTAACGCGACATGTCTCAATCTAGTACTGGTTGTCTTCTTCCATCTGATCTGGTAGGTGGTTTTGGAGCACTTCTACTAATGAAGTATGGCCACAGTAGAAGTGCTTCCACCTTTTTGCCTCAGATTGTATTCACCTCCATTGTCCTCTTCCCACTGAAATGCAAGAAAAGCTCTGATCTGCAATATGAGAGGATCAGGCTCAATTCTATCCTGTTCTGAAAGGCCTTTGCATGTCTAATGCATTTAGAGGTGAACACCATAAATCCCAGGCAACAGAGTACTCTGAGATCCTCTTTGGTGATTTGAATAACAAACTTCAGTGAATAACCGCATGTTCATTAGGTCAGAGAGAGAGAATGAATCATTTTACAGACTCTTGGGTTGAGTGTTCCCATGGCCGAGGAAGCATCTCACCTGCTGTAGTTCTTGACTGCATGACTATGTTGAATGGAGTTTTCAACTGCTTTTACCATAGGCTGGCTCAGAACATCTAATATTCATGTAGTTTAATGGTTATCCAGGAGGTAAGAAATACTGTTTCCAGTTCATACAGGCAGAGGAAAGGAACTAAATCTCACATTCTTCTCTTCTCTGGTCCTGTTTCTGCTAGCCCCCATATTGTTGCAGAAAGGTCGCCATGGCTGCAAACTATGTGAATTTAGCACAGCACAGGCAGCTGGAGATGGAAGAGAGCTCAGGGTAGTGAATTCTGATTAAAAAATCACCAATTGCCTGCAGTTTGGAGACTGGGAAGAAGTGGAATTTCAGATAATATTTCCTCTGGTTTATTTATAACCACACTGGCTTTTGCGGATCCAGCTGATGAGGATTTAGACCTCTCTGCATGTTGTGAAAGGAGGGTAGGATTCTTACCTTTCAGGCAGCAGAGGTCACTAAGACATCTAAAAGCCTAAAGCTGCAGTACAAAACAGAAAATCCCGTCCTGAGCTGAATCAGTCTTCTAGGAGTCTAATTCCCATTGATTCGGATGAGTCTAGGTGCTTTTTAAAAGTTTAACCCTGCAGTCTTAGGTCACAATCTCTCTAGGGCAGGAACCAGCTATTTCATCTGGCAGCAGAGCAATACCTATTTCTAGAGTTTACAGTAATAGTGAATGCAATGGCATTCAGCAACTTACTGTCAATTTAAATATGAAGTTTCCCACCTGGCCTAGAAGCATTTGTTCTTTTGTGTTTTCTCTATGCATGGACTGTTATAGTTTGTCTGAGAGCAAAAGCTTCATCACTATCTCCCTCCAATGGTAAACTTTGGTAATTTCTTTTGCAGAAAGAATAAGGTATTCAAAGATATGGTTTATGGAGATTTTTCCAGTCTAATGAGTAGGGGGTCAGATTGACAATTTTAAAAGTCAAATACTCATTAGAACATACAGTCACTTCTAAAGAACGATTCCCTTTTATCACGTAAGTATGTATTTACATAAAATAGAATCACAGGATTGAGCCAGGGTGTCATTCAGGCTGAGCAGGAGCTCAGGAGGTCTCCAGTCCAACCTCCTCCTCACAGCAGGGTCAGCTGCGTGATCAGACCAGGTTGCTCAGGGCTGTGTCCACTCGGGTGTGGAAAACCCCTGAGGAAACCCCTCCACTGCCCGGCTGTCCTCAGCGTGAAAAAGCTTTTCCCTACACCCAGCCTGAACCTCTCATTTCAGCTCATGCCCGTCGTCCCTCAGCCTCCCACCCTGCAGCACGGCGAAGAGCCTGGCTGCATCTTCTCTGCCACCTCCCCCGGGGTGTCGGGGGCCGCTGTCAGCCCCCCATCGCGCTCTCTTCCCCAGGGTGAGCCGGCCTCGTCCCTCAGCCGCCCCACATAGGAGGGGTGCTCCAGTCCGGGGACCCCCACTGAGCTCCCTCCGGTGTGTCCATCTCTTTCCCGTGCAAGGGGCTCAGCTGGAGGCAGCACCTACGCGGGCTCTGAGGAGCGCTGGGCTGAGAGATCGCATAATCTAGTGTCTGTGCTCCTATTAATATCACTTAATACCATGCCTTAGAAGACCTCATTGTTTCTTACATGTTCACAAGAGTAGCTGGGTGTCTCTCTCCTCCCAGCACCTGGATGAAGACAGCAGGCCCCAGGGACCCGCTGATGGCCAGAGGGCCAGGGACAGTCGCATCTCCGCAGGGAGAAGTACTCGCATGGCTGCCCTGGTCCTTTATGGGTCCTCTTCTTTCAGAGTGTGAAGAGGGGCTGGGCCAGGGCAGAAACTTTCATCCAGAGCATGTATCCTTTACTGAAAACTTGGAAAATATGAATATAGCTCAGCTGAGAACACAGATCGCACAAGTCAAGGTCAGGTCTTGCTGTGGTTTCACCGTTTCCCGGTAGCAGTTGCAAGAATTTCCATGCTTTTCGATCTGAATTTCATTTGGAAAGTATGTAAATGGCTATTTTCATTGCTTGTACTGGCTTAGTCAGAAACTCATGCTGAGGAAGACAGGCATTTTCCAGAATTTTCACAAATAGTAAAGACATCATAGTTCACTCAAAGGATGCTAAAGGAGAGAAGAGGTTTGACAGCATAGCTGTCAAACAGCTCAGTGTGGCAGAGCTCCTGGTTATGACAATTCAGCGTGTGGCACTGGGAGGCCTGCATGAGGTAGCCAAAGCTGTGCTATTGGACTCCAAAGCATCCTTATTACTAACTATAAATTTTGCTCTCACTACTGATACTGATACTGATGTTCTCCTCATGTCTTGCTGCGATTTAGTCAGTAACATGGTAATCTAGTAAATAATAAATGACCAAGAACAACATTCCAAATGGTGAAATACTTGCCAAAAAAAAATTAAAATATTAAGTGTTCAAGTGTATTCAGTTTTTGCAAATAGATTCAAAGACTATGCTCAAGTAGAGTTTGCAATTTATTTCAGGGATTAAAATGGTGTGTTTGGCATATGTGATGTATGGAATAAAATTTGAGGGATAATTTATTCACAAAATCTAATTTGACAAAAGAAATTTTCAGAAGCACCTCTGAGAATTACAAGTCCTGGTTGTAGTCACTGTCAGTGAGACTAAAGCATCACTCCAGCTGCCTCTAGCAAAGAGCCAAAAGATTGAAAGGATGAAATATTGAGTAGCAAACCCTCATGTAATGTTCAACCTTAATAAAATAACATTTTTACCATTATTACTTATCATTAAAAATGGTAAATTTTAAACAAATAATACTATCAAACTCCAGGTTATGTCAGCAGTTTGAGGAATTGTGTGAGAAACTGTTTATCCTAGGTAGAAACTTTTTGCTAGGATGGGTAATTTCATACATTGTGGAAAGAAAAGGTATAGCTGTCCAAAGGCCAAACAGGAAGATGACATTTTGAAGTGAGAAGGCACATACAAAATTCAAGCTGGGACCAGTATTTCCTAGTGCTATGGTTTTCCCCTCTGTACATTTCCCATGGTCTGAATTGCCTCTTAATAAATTCCCCTAGCAAATTTTCACACCCAGAAACCTAAATTTCATAGAACTAAAAAATATGTTGATGCTTAAACAAGAACACAATGGATTCTTGTCAAGAACACTCAGTCTCTAATTTTTAAAATGCTATTAGTGAACACACGCTGATCATTTGATATGAGGTAATCTAGGAACACATACTTTGATACCTTTTAATGTCAAACAGTAGGGATTACATACCTAACCAAACAACAGTAATGATATATTTTCTCAACAATGTAAAACTTGCTAAATGGGCCATGGTCAGTCGATATGGTACTTTCCTATCTGTACTCCAATCTCTCTTTTCTCCATCATTTCAGTTCCTAAATACTGCTTGAACTTTATTGGCTCTGGGCTGAGATCCTGTCTGATGTGTCTGAGTACATTTCAGCACAATAGGATTCCAGCCTTTAAAAGAAATACATTATACCCTATTTAATATACAATTTATCATTTATATAATACATGATACATCAACAGAAATACATTATAAAGTGTTTTTCCAGAGAAGCAGACAAAATGGGAAGAGAGTCTAAAGAAAATGCCACGCTAAACAAGCAGTGAAAGACCTGTCTGAGTCCTGCCCTGGGCGGCTCTGAAACACATTATAGCACATGGTGTTCTCTATGGCAGGAGCCCACAGACATACAAAAGAGTAAATATTTATTTCACAATTTTGGACCCTGCGGTGGAACATAAACATTTTGTATGTTGCCTGTAGCTCATTATCACAGATCCAATGTTACATTTCTCAGAAATCAATCACCTAGGGTGCACTTTGTACTGAGATCCAGGGTGGGCAAGGAATAATAAGGCTTTGTATTTAGACGATAATCCAGATGAAAGTATAGGTGTATCCCCCAGCAGCCTGCTAGAGAGCTCCGAGTACCCTGACCATGGGCCAATCCCATCAGTATTGTACTGTTTACAGTCTGTTCCTCACATTCAAAGCCAGCCCTGGAGTCAGCTCTCTGGATGGTCCAAGAGAGCTGGGTGTTCTTGGCCAAGGAGCAGGTGTTTTTCTACAGCTGGGACAGGAAGGACTCAAGTGGGCACTCGTGAATGGGAGGAGAACTGGGCAGGTTTCTGCTGCTGGGAGGAGGTAACTCCTGGTCAGTGGTAAGCTGTCAGCAGAGGAAGAGCTATACACACATGTCTTTCAGGGAAGAAAAGACAGAAATCCTGGCAGGGACCACACTCATTTCTCCACTGAAAAGTCTGATATTTGAGATGCCACCTGGAGGTCTCAACTGACAGGCATGAGGGATCTGTAGTCTTGCATGTCTCCAGATGTATTTCCGCACTGGGAGAGAACATCAAGTGCGATCTCTAAAAAAATTTGTGATGCACAGGAGTGCACCGCATCTAATGCCATACTAACCCTAATTAATTTACTCTTTTTTCTGGTAATTAGAGGCAATGCTTCTCCACCCACAGCACAACACTTTGAACCATCTCTTTGCAATATCAGGTAACTGAAAAACATTCACTCTGTGACAGCAAGAAGCATCTATTTTATAAGCTGAAATAAAATACCCCTTAGTCTTAGAAAATGTTATTCAACCCACTTTCATCCCAAGTGTGCATTGGACTTTTTAAAAACGTATGGCATGAATTGTATAAATGGACTATAAAAAAAAATTAACAATGTTTTTTCTTAAATTACTGCACAGGAATAGCTACAAATCGCTCTTTGTGTTATGATACAACGTAATAGAGGAACTGTTTATGATTTTGTTTTCCACAGATCAAGTTCCCCTCACCTCTTCTGAACCAGCCATGTACAAATTTTGCAGTTTTTCATGGTCTGCCATAGCTCACCAGATCACTATCTCTGGCTCAATCCTATTTGCTAGCCATTTTCATTCTTGGCTGCAGTGGTGGTACCCACAGCACAAATTAGGGCAAATTTATGAGCTGCTCTAACTTGCAGTCTCCCATCCATGATACTAAACTTTTCTATTACCTAGAATTGGCCAGGAACAAACCAGCCTTTCTCATCTGCATGTCTTGACTCTCAGGAGAGGTAAAGTGCTAAAAGACCAATTGTGCTCACTTTATAATGCACGTGGGAAATCCCCAGAGTGAATATTTGCGGGAAGTTGAAGACTGTTGGTGTTTTTGCAGACACAGTGAAAGGCCTTGACTGATGACCAGATCCTGGCTCTCTATTCCCCTGATTGTGCTGAAAGCCCAAAGAAGGAATTCATCAAACTCCTACCCATTGCTTACACCCCCAAGACCCTGTGGATTAACAGAATAAAAAGAACCTGGTGTTGTTCCTTGATGAGAGAAACGGCACGATGAGATGAGAACTTCTATGAGACATCAGTACTGAAACTTGGATTAATGCCCATTAATATAAGGATGAGTCAGGAACTGGCTCCCTTAGGCTCCCGGTGAGAAAGGGAGGTAATAAGCTCAGAAGACCATCCAGCATATCTGGGATCTGAGTAACCTTTTGGATACTCTCCTCTTCCTATTGACTATAGAAGAAATCTGAGTCATCTGCAGCTCTTCACTGTCCACGCTCATCTTTACTACCTTAAGTAACTTGGTATTATTGGCAAATTTTGACACTTCACTTTCCAGCCCCCTTCCAGATTATTTCTGGCTATGCCGAGCACAGGGCCAAGCACAGATGCTTGCAGAACTCCTTTAATGACATCTTCTGTTGTGAAAAGCTGGCAGAGATCTCTGGGTATTATAATCTTTTTTGACCTGTAGAGATGCTGAAGCTAAGTACAGAGCTGTGTCTTGTACCAGCAGTTATACCGCTCTGCCATGAAATAATCACCAATAATATCTGAAAATGTGTGTCCCGCTTCATGTCCCAGTGCAACATTTGCCCAATTTTTATGGTAACTGGAGTATCCCACTAAAACTGTGTGCTGTGCCCTCACTGTGTCTCTGATTTCCCACTACCTCAGGAGGGCACTAATATAGGCCTCAGACTATATCCTTCCTATTCAGCTTGAATTTCAATCCACACAGAACAAATAAGTCATTTGGTATGGGGTTGGTTTGTTCATTTGAGCTGATTCTAGGTTGTCTGTGAAAAACAGCGCTACTCTACCACCAGCATGTTTTGTTCTATATTTTCTGTGTATTCTGTGTTTGTATTACAGTGCCTAATCAATTGTCTCTTCCTACCACAGAGTTCCCACTAAAACAGTGTCTTCATTGCAGGCTAAACATCTAAACATAACAAATTCTCCACCCCATTTCTTAGTCTTGTTACATTTGTGTAGAAGTTATGAGTATCATTGCTTTGGTTGTTTTTATGGCACTCTATTTCAACAGCACTGTGCTTTCCACTTCATGTTTGATGGGTTTCATCCTCTTACAGATCCTTCACTGAGAACAACCCCCAAGCCCACCAACCCATTTCCCAAAGGCTCACAAACCGCTCGTGACACCTATTTAGCCTAATGAGTTCGAGTGCCTGCCCGAAGGAGGGACATGGATGATAAAAGTGCGCGAATTGAAACCACACGTGTTCACATACCCCCCCTTGGCTGATTGACCGGAGCAATGCTGGAGCCAGGACCGGTGAAATCCTTCTCTTTTCTCCTTCTGGCTTCCTCTCTCTTTCTCCATAATCCCCACACTTCATCCCTTTAGCCATAAACTGTTGACCATGTCTGGGACTAAGAGCAGATCCAGCCGCCCCCAGGCTCCTCCCTGAGAAGGAGCCTAGAAAGCAAGGGGGTCTGCTCTGAACCTCGTGACCCAACAGGAGGGATCCCCTTCTTCCCTGAATGGATGTATATGTGGTTACCATGGGTTACATGGTTTACTGAGGTAGTTCCATGCCAATTCCTGTTGAGAGAAACCCTGGCACCTACTGTTAACACCGTCCAAGTTCAGGTTGCTTCTGCCATGAATAAATGTTTAACGGATTCTTTGGTGTTGTTTCACCTTAATTTAGTCCCAGGGAATTCCAAATTCACCACAACCCCTCCCTGGTCTGTCCAGCCTCGGTCGTGACAAGTAGTCCTCACGAGACTGAATCAGAATTATTGTTTCTGAATATATATGAAGGTATGAGAATTTTTTCAGAAATTATTACCGGTTCTCCTTGCCAGCGCTGTCAGAAGTCCAAGGCATCAAAATTCCCTTCAAGGAAATGGAGTGAATAAGTGACCAGTTACTCATTTCATTAGACAATCAGTAGGAAGATCACCTGAAATTGTCATGTGAAATTTCAGGCAGCCAAATTCTTGAGATGTTTTTGTTGCTGGTTTTGTTGTTGTTAATTGTGGATGCCTCAGATTATCTGTCTTGAAGAGGATCAAAATTTACCTTTCAAATACACTCCTGAGACATAAGATACTACAAACATTTCTTGTGTTGTTTCAAGATTGTTCTTTGCAAAACTTCTGTCTTACTATAGAAGTTTTCATATAGTAATTTCAGTGAGGTTAAATGAAGTGCATTTTCACATACTTTAAAATAAATTGTTTTGCAACAGTTGTGATTAAAAGAGAAACTCATATAGACAAAGAGAAGAGGGTGGCTAAAGCTCTAATTTGAAATTGGTTTAAACCGATTTGAAGATCACAGACCATCTGGGTAAGCTCAGATGCACACAGAACATCTTGACTTGGTCTGCATCCAGGCGCACAAGAAAAGTCCAAGAAACTTCAAGGAAGCAATGAGCGATTCAGGCTGACTGCTAGTCAGACGCTGCCAGATATCCAGTGCTCTCTTTTCTCCATCTCTCAGCAAAACTCTAGCTTCCAGCCCAGGGCCTTAGCTGGCAATACTACCTGTGTGCTGCTGTCCTGCTTACAGTAAGCCAGTCATTCGGTACCACATTGTGATATGTGGCGAGAGAAACAGCATCCTGCAGATAATGAAGATTACTGATTCCTCAACAACGTGTGTGTGTGTGTGTGTGGTGTGTGTGTGTACATAGAGAAAAATAGAGTGTAGGTGCTATGAAGAGAAGGGAAAGGAGAAAGAGAGACAGAGAAGAAACATAGCATTTGCTATTGATATTTACTATCAGGACAGCCCCTGTACAGAGAAAATATTTTCCCCATCAGACTGCTTTTGCAGTTTTTTCCACACTGCAGCTTGAAGAAAACAGGAAGAAAAAAGATCCCTCTATTTTTCCAGATATCATACCAGGATGCCAGCCTTTTCCCAGGTCATCATATGAACCTTGTTGATTGTTCAGCCCACTGTGATCTGCGTAAGTTGTTTTAGCAGTTGTGTACCAACAGCAAACATTCGCCTTTTGCCTTCCTGTGTCACTGAGCTGCTCTCTTTGCCCAGGAGCTCCTGGCCAGTTGCCACAGACAGTAGACTCACCATCTTGACTCGGTCATATTTATTAACTCAGTCTAGATAAACACAGCTGATCAGCAGCAGCCAGCATACCTTACCTAGCTATTTTTCCTGACAAACTCTATAGTCATGGGGCGCGACTGTGTTATTGACTTGGAGGTGACTATCTCCACAGAGCTCTGGAGAAGGATGCGGTGTCAGTAAGTGAGAAGTGCGAAAATACGAGGCTCCAAAACAAGCCCTGTGAGCCTCTACAACTCCTAGGAAACAACCTTTTCCAGGTCGACTGAAGAAAGCATGAATTAATAGACACAAGCTTAATTAATTCACTGGTTCCAATGGAAAATGACATTTCTTGGCCTGCCCAAAGAAAGGAAAGAATGTGAGTTTAAAGAGGGGAAAATATTACAGCCAAAAGGGCATAATTATCTTCAGGGAGGGTGATTAATTGCCTGAGAATTACATGGTCTGAAAGCTGATGTATAAATGTTTAGTAAGCACCTAAGACCAGTTCATAACAAATTCCCTTGAATGTAACTTTTGCCATGCTTGTCAGTTTTGCTTTCAGCTTAAAGATGCAAGGATGTCTTGCATCACGGCTGCGGTTACAGAAAGGATGAGTGCCAGCGACTGATATGGGTATCTGGGGGAGCTGCTGCAGGGAAGAGAGCGTCCTGGCAGTCCCTTACCGCTGTAATGATGCTTTTCAACTGCAGTGACTCTGGGGCTGGCAGAGGTACATTAAGCTCACATTTACCAAAATATTGAGAATCAAAGAGTCAAAACAGTGAGCAAAGTGATTACATGCTGTCGTCCGGTCTGTCTGCCGCTGCACTGAATTACTGTCTTGCATTTTCTGGTTTACGTTTTTCTTTCAAACAATACAACTGGCTAGATGCTTTCCAAAATTCTCTGTGTGGGAGTATTAAAGGACTGCTAAACAAGCTCTGGAAGATGAGAGTTAGTTTGGTGGGTGCTGGTCAGTGAGCTCCAGTTACTACCAGAGATCTGTTGCGGGAGGAAGGAGAATGGAGTCTTTTCACTATTGACAGCTGTAGCATAAATCTTTATTAGTTTTATTGTATTTGATTAAAATAGTTCTCAGCTGGGCTCTGTGTGGAAGTCAAGGCTACACATTGCCCCTGTTTTTCACCCTGAATAGGGATCTTGTTCCTGTGAGCCTCTGATGTCATGAGCTCGATTTTACCCGTGAAGTAACGCCCACTTGCACTTCTTCCCTAACTGCCAGCAGCACAGGGAGATGAGGGAGCCTGTGTGCCCAGTCATCTACCCACCAGGGCATGGGGCTGAGAACAGAAAAGGAAGATGAATAGAAAGCAGTCCAAATCCCAGGCCGAATGAGCTGAATAAAGTTACAGAACTGGATAAAATAGCCCCTCTTACCTTTGGACCTGCTGTCTCAGCTCTGGAGGCAATAACAAGCTGGCTTTGTTTTTGTGATCCAGCCTCTGGTTTGTGGAAGACAGCCGGCAGCCAGCTGCCCTTGCCCCGTGCTGGCAAGGGAGCTGGGGGACGCTCGCTCCAGGACAGGCAGTGGGGAGGTGGATTTAGACATATCGTGCACACCTCCGAAAGCCTTCCTTTTCCACTACTTTGGTGTTATTGGGCAAGCATTAACCTTTCTGAGGAACGGATGATACAGTAGAAACAGTATGCAATATTTTCCAAGTAACTTTTCCCTCACCTACTATCTTTAAAAAAAGTTGATAATCTATAATTGGCATTTACTGTGTTCTACAGTAAAATAACTTGAGAATAGAGCAGAAGAGAAAGGGAGGTAAACTATAACTGTTAGTGACACATCATTTTCCAGGTGACACATAATTCAGAGTCTGCTTTTTCATAACACAAAAACAGCACAGGACTTGTTGACTGTAAAACTCGCAACTGAATTAAGAATCAACGTGTGATATAGTCTGGCTAGGCCTGTAAGAAACCTGAGAAAAATATTGAATTTCAAGTTTTTAGTAATTCTCACTTCTAATAATCATAATTCAGAAAAATCTTGCTAATTCTTCCATGTGTGATAAAAATGCTGAAGAAAAGGATGACCACAGTGAGTGGTAATATTTTACATTGACTTCTAAAGGGAGATGTAAAAGTACACTAATCTGACTCAGGTACTGCTATGTATCTCCATAGGACATGCATTGGAAGGGAGGTAAAAATCAGCACTGAAGACAAAAGGTGAGAAAGAATGAAAAAGACCTTTGAATTATTCAGCTTTCCAGTAGGATTATTGTAAAACTGCCTAACAGAATCACTTACTACTAAGATTTCCCCATCATTTCCCATTTGCAGGTCCTATTCTCAGCTGGGTATAATGTTTCTGAACTCTTCATCTGGACAAAAATTTTCCATGTCTAGTGTCTGCTTTAGGCTGCTTTATTTGTGGAAAAAAATCAGCCAACATGATTCACTGGTTTCCAAGTAAGAGGTTAGTTAAAAATACATTGTTTTTCACACAGTAAAAATATTCTGGTCACTTTTCCTTGGAGGCACTGAAGCACCCCTCTCATTTGAAACCTGGAGTAGAAATTGAGCTTGTCATGAAGGCTGAGGAGAGAGGGATGTTCAGGCAGTACATGTGGGCTTAGAGCACACTCTGATGTATAGATAGTAAACCAGCAAGTCCAGTAGTCTCTTCTCACTGGGCTGCTGCCAGCAGATGTCTGTCAAATCCGTTGCTGGGTCATGCATCTTTTTCCCCATCTGCCAGTCCTATGTAAACACTGTGCAGCAGTCTGCATGAACCAGGAAGCTTCAGGCTGTCTCCCAGATCACTCCTTGGCTGGTGCAAACCATCCTGGCCAAAAATTGCAGATGCTTCTGTCTCCTTGTCCAGGAGGAACTGAACTGTAGGCTGCTGAACTGACATCTGGGAAGCACCTAGTGGCATCTCTCTGACTTTCTTTTCCTGTTATTTTTTTTAAGGATGAAATTGCAGAAAAAAAACCCGTTTTTGAAGAACATGTCCCAAGTTGCAAAGTCAGGCAGTGACAGATTGGCGCTCTCCCATCTGTGCCTTTTCGTCATGTGCTGTGGTTCGTACAAGATGTCTGCCTCATCAGCTGTAGGGAATACATGGTAGGAAATAGTGAATAGTGTTAAGAACTAGCTGGCAGGTTTTAAGCAATATAGCAGCTTCTTATTCAGCCTAGGAGAAGGTACATTGTTATGTGGTTCATCTTCATAGACAGGGGGAGCACAGAGGCATGGTGCTGGTGGGGGAACCCCAATAATCCATCAGAGAAAAGGCGCACTGCCTGGATCCTCCCAGCATGTCACAAGGGGAGCAGTCAGCCCCACGGGGAGTGACTGGAGGTGACAACCACCACAAGAGTTAAGGGGAGAGGCTCTCCGGAGCACCCCACATGCTGAGGGGGGCTGTGCCTAGGGGTATGGGACTCATGTTGTAGTTTAACCCCAGCCAGCAACTAAGCACCATGCAGGCACTCACTCACCCCCTCCCCACCCAGTGGGACAGGGGAGAGAATCGGGGAAAAGAAGTAAAACTTGTGGGTTGAGATAAGAACAGTTTAATAGGACAGAAAGGAAGAAAATAATAATAAAGATATAACAATAATAATAATGAAGGAATTGGAATATGCAAAACAATTGATCCACAATGCAGTTGCCCACCACGCGCCAACCAATGCCTAGTTAGTTCCCGAGCAGCAATCCACCCCTCCAGCCAGCTCCCCCCAGTTTATATACTGGGCATGACATCATATGGTATGGAATACCCCTTTGGCCAGTTTGGGTCGGCTGTCCTGGCTGTGTCCCCTCCCAACTTCTTGTGCCCCTCCAGCCTTCTGGTCCAGCCAGGCAAGGTGATGGGGGCACCCAGCATCCCAGTGATGCTCTGCTCAAGAGCCGAAGCTGAAAAAAATCACCCTGCACTGTTAGGTGCCGGGGCTGCCAGTGACTGTTACAGCTCTGGAGCCATTCTCCCTTGGTACCACACGATGGCAGGACCTTAATTTTAAATCTCTGGTTTATATTTCTATTTTATTTATTCTGGGTTGTTTTTCAATTTCCTTTCATTTTTGGGCTGTCCAACGCTCTCAGCTACTGCTATTTACACTATTAAGCTTAAACAAGGAGTTTAAATGATACTTTTTTAGTGATGAGGTTTTTGTCTGCATAGCAGTTTTGCTTTAGCTCTGGAGTGGGTTAAACACTTTAAAAAATAACACTGCTCTACCAGTATAACTTGGTGTAAGTGCACCTTTTTGGTTTCATTTATTTCCTTTTCCTTCCACGAGCAGGCCAGCCACTGCAAATATTTTTATACTGGTATAAATTACAGATGTAATACATTACACATAAAATGCCTCAGCCTTTCTCCCTGGACAAGACATTAGCAAACTGACTTTTATTTGAAGAAGGCACACGTTTGGGTGGGTTTTTTGCTGTTGTAAAGGTATTATCTGAAGTTCGCTGACAGAGCCCAACGCTGGTGTAGCCTGATGTCAGCTCCTTCCCTCTGACCTCTGTGCCTGCATAGGATGCCACACCAGTAGGAGATAAGCCAGGTGAGGACTGAGGATGGATTTTAATGCATGCATGTACACTGACCCCACACACACACCTTCCTTTCCTTCATGCTACTGAGCTCTCCCCGTTGCCTGGGAGGGCAAACAGCAGGATCTAGGACTGGTATCAAAGGCTGTTTAACACCATCCCCTCTAGCTCCTTGTCAGAAGATGGCATTTCTCCCATCCTGTGAAGTATCCCTTTTAGCCTTGAAAAGTTTAGAGCCTATACCACATGCAAATCTCTCAGGAGGCAGCAGAGAGTGCTGTTCAATAAGTAGTTATGTTTTCAGTCTGGTTCTCTTTTTTTCAAGTTTTAATGCAAAACTGAAGAGGAAAACATGAAAGGGGAAAAAAGAAGTACTCAATTCCTTCTGCTCATAGGAAAGAGCCCTCCGTCCTCTGCAAATTAAGTGGTGTACTAAATACCAGCTGGTATGGGACAAAAAAAAGACACGAACATCTTGTATTGTACAAGCCTTACACCTCACTGTGTGCTGGGCAAGTCTGTTTCTCCTGCCTGAGTATCTCAGTTGCACATTGCTTAAAGGCTAGCGGGTGGGCATAGGGGGGCAGATCCATAGCATAGCATGGGGAAGGTGGCATTTACCTGCTACTGAGACCAGAAGTCAGTCCTTTAAAATTCCTCCTCTGCTGTTACCCTGCTCTGCAGGCAGGAGCAGCACCCTTGTTCTGCTAGTCATCAGGGCTGAACAAGAAAAATAACTATTTCTTTATGCTAGCAAGGGTAAAGTATGTGTCTTTTCTTCTTAGGAGACAAAAGAAAAATGAAAACTTTGGTAATAAAAGCAAGGTCAGCAGGGATCTTATGTTACACATGATGAGGTAGTGGAGGAATAGGAAAATTCTAGCTGGGACTGTGGAGTAGGATTAATGGGAAGGAAGCCAGAGAAAGGAAATTATAGTAGTAAACCAGCTGGGAACTAAACCTAAATAAATGAAGATAAGCCCTAGTCCAGCAAGTACGGATTGAAAGAGAACAGCCTGTTTTCCTGATAGTGCAGAATTTGAAAACTGAGAGTTTTCAGTTAAAATTAAACTTTGAAGAGGACATTGTACAGATGGATCTATTTTACTGTCCATGCTGGGGTTGAGGCTGACTAGTGAATTTAATGCGTTTATTTTTCTGATATGAAATTTTTTCCTCAACTTGCTATTTCCAAAATTTCTAACCTGTTCCAATGTCACACAAACACTTTGTAAAAACAAATATATAGACATGCTCTGTGAACCCATGTTTTTTTTTAAAAAAAAAAAAAACAAACACAAGCCCCAAAACACCCAATAAAAACCCCAGAAAAGAACCATTTCTGAGTATCAATTTTGGCAAACAGATATTAGTCCTTTAACACAGTTTTGTTTATGAACATGATGCATGCACAAATATACCTACAGAAAAAAAAGAGGTGCTTGGAAAAGGCATGTTTTATCTTTCTATTTATAAGGGAAAGTTCTTATCTGGTTACCAGACCACTTTCTGCCAATACATGAATGTTCTGTAAAGTAGATGGGTTTTGCCAAATCTAAGATTACTTTTCCAAGAAAATAAAGCCCCAGGACTTCAAATAGGAGATGAACAAGCAATTGGACAGATTTCATAATCAGGAAGTCTTGTCTAATTGTCTTTTCCAGTTTTCCATAATTTTAGTTTGCCTAATTGTCCCCCAAATCCCTTTAATAGCTCCTTCTCCTCTTCTGCACCAATACAGTCCCTGTACATTTCTGGCACTCCTCTATCTCTGCGATATCCAGTTCCCACATGCACATTTTCACAGATTTATCCACCATTGCCCTGTTTGGAGTGGTTTGGAGTGTGTATTAGTTTAACTGCAGACATATTTCTGGTGATGGCATGGGTAGGCTACTGAACTCGGGACTCCTAAGCTTGGTTCAGTGTGTTAGTTATGAAGCCAGTTGTTCTTTCCATCATGCCTTTCAAAAATACCTACAGATTTCATATACAGGGATCATCCCTCTTCTCTCTAGAGCTCAGTTCTTCCCCACCCTATCTAAAAAGCACTAACCTTTGGAGGTATGTTCAGCGGGACACATTTATCTTTGATTTTTTTCCCTGCTGTCTGGTTCCTGTGATGCCTTTCTTAACTTTCTGACCTGCTTTTCTACATCTTGCCAGCCTTGAAGGACCAACTCCTCTGCTGCTGAAGGATGAGGTAGACTTATATAGCTCTGTAATGGATTTGTGTCACCTTACATCAGCAGTGGATCCAACCTGTTAAGTCTAAAAATGTGTCCAGGTTCAGTATTTCAATTACAATCTCCCCAGAGAGGCACAATCTGAGACTAGCTTCTCCCAGATTTATTACATGATGCCACAAATAATGGCCAACACTTGAGCAGCTTTTATGGCTTTCACAGCATATTGCAGACCTGTAACTTGATGTGTAAAAGACATAGATATTTATAGAAGTTTGCTGTATTCCCCAGAAATTCCTTGCAAGGTTTTGCACAGGTTATGAAGAAGTTTTCAAACCCTATCCCCTTAGCTATCTTAAGACATCCACTGACAACAAGCCAGTCATACAATCTTAAGACAACCAGTGAAAAAGAAAAATATACTACAAAACATCCTTTTTTAGTCCTGAGAGCAGAAATTTTAGATAAAGCCAGCAGGAGACCAACAAAAATTGTATTTGCCTTGATGAAGTAGGTATTTTTAATGTATTTTCTATGGTACAGATAATGTAAGCTTAAATAAACCTGAAAGCTACTTTAGATTGTCACATTATCTTTTTGCTCCTTCATAAAGCAAGGCTCTTCACAGTATTGTGTCAAGCTGTATGAACCTTTTATTCTCTAGTCCCTAGGTTAGAGCAGGGGAAGGAGTTAGCAGCTTGGAAGTTTCCTTTCAAGAGATTACAAATTTCCAGTGAAAAAATACCATTATCTTTCTTAAAAATCACTGCAAACAGGGAAGTTAAATCATGATTAAATAATGACATTGTGCTAAGGAAATGGTTGCTCAGGCCTGTAAAACTAAAAGACAGAGTAATTTTTTTTGCTTTGCCACTATTTCATAAGGGAGTTGTAAACTATGTGTAATGAGGCTGCCTGGTGGTTAATTAGTAAGAGAACCACATTCAGCTCCCAGCTCGTTTCTTGCTTACTAGGATGGAAGAAGGTGGAAGCCTTTATAAGGTGATGTATATGTAGCCCATGGGAGACATCAATAGGAAAAGAGAGAACAGGCTTACAAAAGGCAATTTACCTTGCCAGTAACTCTCTGAATCTCCGGGAGTATTTGTAAAATGTGTTTGTGTTTTACAATAAGCATTTTCTGTCTCTCAGAGCTCACCTCAGCACCACGTTGTTAGTTGTCATCGGTACTGAAATTGCAATATATTGTCCTAGCTCAGATGTGATGCCCCAGATTTGCTGTTAAGTGAGTCTGCTGCATACAGAGTAGGTAGCAAGTGTAAAAAGATATTTGCTTAATGTAAATATTTTGTTAGTATGATCTTGTGCAAAATGTTACTTCACATGAAATACTGTCAGGAGAGTTGTCCCTCCAGGAGGACCCATGTTCTGCACCATCTGACTCTGCTATGAAGAGCAACTAGAAGCCTCAGCTGGCTTGAAGCTAGGTAGAGGGAAAAACACTTGGTGTCATTTTAAGGGACTCTGGCATATCCCAGGTAAAACAGTATGTAGGGATGCATGGCAGCTAGGGAAAAAGGGCTGTGGCCTTTTGTACAGTAGGTACAAAAAAAGCCCCAGCCCACATATGCTTTTGGCACCTGAGGCTTAAAATACAAGGAAAAGGTATAAGTTGAATGAAAAATATGTCCCACTGCATATTCTGTATTTTTTCAATTATTAAAAGGTTGTGATATTTCAAGATAGATGGTCAACCCTCTCCCAATGAGCATGCTGTGCAAGCCAAGGACTGCTGCAACAGATATATATATAGTTAGTTATCTATATGCTGCCTCCAACGTAATAGAAGTTGATTCCTGCAGTATGATCTGGACATGATCTTAATAATTAAAAAAATAATAGGAAGAGTTTAACTCAAATAGAATGAAATAGAAACAGTTTAATCCTAATAAGTCTGGGAGATGAAAGCTGTTGCCTGTCCTAGTTAACACAAGCCTGCTCTGTCCATCCTGGACTCTTCCAGTCAAGGGAGCAAGCAAAGAATCACACAATGATTTTATTCTGAGCAAGTGGTGATAAGGCAGTTGCTACCATCTGAGCCTGCAACAGTATCACTTACAAACTCCCAGCATGTCACCCTTCCTCTTTCTGAAGTAATTTGTTTACATTTTTAGGGTTTGTTTGCATTTAACTAAAAAGGTGGATATTTAATTCAAAAAGCCTTCTTAAAAATCTTACCAATACAGTTTAAACTTCAGCAATTGTAAAAGGACATTCCAACAAGCATTTGATTGGCCACCTCTACACCATTCATCCACCTTCCTAACCATGTACAATGGTTATACTTTATAATTAATACTTTGCTTCTAAGGCAAGTATTCACAGGGTACTGAACATTTTCCCTGTATATCAGAGCAACTATCCTCCTTTGCACTGTTAAAATGTCCCACTTTCTTATGCCTTTATGTTCATCAGCCATGCATATTTAAAACCCATGTAGTATATATACAGTCCAACTATACAGTTTCTTCAGTTCCAGTTTCCTGCCATATATTCAATTTTAACCAATTTTGTGAGTGTATTTTAAAAACAAGGAAACATATTTCACCTTCTCCTTATCCATTTCATTGAGACACAAGGAAATCTGCAGGGCAGCCACAACACACCTGGTGGCCACAGTCAGTCCCAGCCCTCCTCACCACAGCCAAGGGACAAAGAGCAGCAGAACCTCTGAACTTCGCCACACACAGCCAGCGCAGGAGTCACTGCTGAAGTTATAAACGACGGGTCCCCATCAGTGCTATGAAGACTGGAAAGGCAGGACACGGAGCAAGCAAATGTTGCTGGAGTCAATGTGGCTCACTCACCACAGTTGCCTGGGAAAAGCTTCCTGTTCCCTGCATATTTTTACAGCTGTGGTACATGCAGTCTTGAAAGTTTTTACAGGTTGTCTTGAAGGTAGTCAGATTTAGCATAGGCACTGGAAGCAGGAGTTACTATTCTCTGCCTTCTGCAGTTACATAAACCAGGGCAAAGTAGATTTTAGAACAATTATGTTAATGACAGCATTTAAAAATAATTTTGCACCATTTAATGGTGACGTTTACATGCTATGTAGAAGAAAATGGTCCTTCATGAGCATTACCTCATATAGGTAATACATTATCTTACCTTGAAGAAGGGCAGGATGAGTAGGAGAAACAATCACAAATTTAGCAAACACATTTGTACCTATAAAAGAAATGTAGTGTAACTGTACCTGTTGAAAATGTTTTTCAACATCAAAGTCTGTGGATACAATGCGAACCAAGTGGGTAATAGGAAAAGCCACATCTGATTATGTGGGATCGTTCAAGTGGTGATAGGTGCAATTCTTGTTCAGTGGTTTGGAAGAGCTTGTACTGAATTTTAGTGTGTCTTCTTTTAAGCAGGATGCAATAACTCATCCTAAAATGGCCGGCTCTCAGAAGCGGACTGTAAGTCATATTTTTAGACATCTTAAAATACTTTATGCTCACCTGATATCTTACAGTTTTCTTGCAAACTGGAGTTACCACAAAACTAAAAATTCAGTCTGGGAAAATATTGTACTTTACTAGTTTTGATGAACAAACATAAATTGTGTTCACACCTCTATACTAGGTGAGCACACTAAGCACCAGGCTTTAGGTTTTGGTAGCCAGGGATGGGCATCTGCACTGCAAGCACTTTGCGGGGGCTGAAGAAGGGAGACAGCGTGCCTGCCCCTACCCCTTTGGTCAGCCTGTGCCAGGCTCGGTGCACCCACAGGATGCTGGTCTCTGGGGGTCCGATGCTCCCAGGGGTACCCATGGCCCAGGGAGACCTCCGTGGGGATGGAAGAAGCAGCCCGGAAGAGCTCTCTGTGTCACAGCTGTCATTTTCTTCTCCCCACTTTCCCCTCTGCTAAAAGGTTTGGGATAAGTTTGCTATCTGTCTCTCTCATGCAAAGACAGGGATGTACCAAAAATCAGAAATAAGAGGCAGAGAGTGGAAGGAGTGGAAATTCTTAAACATTCCAGAAGTAATAATTGGTCTAAAAATAGATCACTTGCTGCATGAAGGGAGGAAAGAGGAGAATGAGGCCAATGTTTCTGCTAGGTTTTATTTATTAAATTTGTGCCTCTTCAGCAACTGGGGTACTGTGGCCATACAGTTCCTCTTTTTAACCAGCCAGTCCAGTTACGAAGCAAGACCTCCCCATTGAAAGGGCTTAAGCCCAGCACAGTTGCATGCCCACCGGCTGCAGCTCTGCTTCTTGCCCTTGCATCTGTCCACACTTGCACCCAGCCCAGATGTCACTGTGATGCAGGCACAGATGGGCCAACACGGGGTCGTACGATGGGTCTCGTGGATGGGATATGCGAACAGAGAATGACACCCTCCTCTATAAGGACAAATCAAATTGCTACATAAACTCCAATACTCCCTTCTCAGCCTTCCTGCTGCGTCCTGGTTTTATGACACACAGGCAAAATCCCAAATGGTTGCCGATTTAGATAGCGTGAATATTTGAGGAGGGCCATGTGTTTATTAAATGGAAGCTTCATAATGAAGAAATAACAAAACCAAAGGGATTAAATAGTATTAATAGTATATCTATAATCTACAAGTGACAGGCAGCTGGACCATTGTGTGGGGAATCTGATTTAAGGAAAATGGGATTTTCAACTGCTATTTCAGAGTGCAACTCCTTATCCCACTAAAATATTTATACATTTAGCTTCCTACTAGAAACTCTTAACACAGTTGCCTCACCTGTTTCTTCTTCAGTGGCATAGAGTTAGCTCATGGCATTTCTCACCTTTAGCCTTGCTTTGAATTTTTGACAATTTAAGACTTTCCTCTTTTATTTGTTTTCTTATTTTAAGATTCTTTAATAACATAATGTGCTCACATTTTGTTTGAATCCTTTTAGTTGGAAGCATCCCAGAACTGTATCACCAGTCTCTTTTTATTTACCTGTGAAGCAAAATTTTCCTTTCTGGTCCTCCAAAAGTCATAAAACAGTTGCAATGAACTTTTAGTGTATACAGCAGGTCTTCCTGATATACTGGCAGTAATGTCTCTCAGACATCCTTTCTGAGCCGGCTTTGCTTTACATCATCTCATGGCATGCTAGATGGCAACAACAAACACCCGTCTGTTCACATGTTCTTAGGATGGGTGCCATGGAAAGGAAATCCCCATAGATAAGAAACTGCATCAAATCAGAGAACAGTCAAGTGAATGGAAAATAACCCTGGATCTGCTTTATCTTTGCTGCAAACCAAGTCAACATAGGAGTGATGCCAGCAACCCACATCCATTAGCGCATGGGAGACAGCATTGCATGTGAAAGGGCTCCCCTGTCCAACACAAATGCTCTTTTCTCATTTCATTCCCTGTTATTTTCCCCCTCGCTCCTGACAAAAACCTGTTCAAACATGCCCAATTTAGGGATGGGTTTAAGTGTAAGAAAGGCCAAGGCTCCCGCTGACTGCTTTTACAGTTGATGCACCCTGGACGC
>VYZV01042483.1:50679-98159 GCA_013401275.1 Pandion haliaetus
AGTTGATGCACCCTGGACGCTGTGATATCTTGGCTGGAGGATGCCCTAGCTTTTCACATTCAGAACAGATCTGTATAAATAATCACTCAGAAGATTTTCCTGACCGTAATTCACCCTGACAATTATTTGCTTTTCATTTTTCAACCAGTTCTATTCAGGAACATGAAACAAAAAAGCATAGTACTGTTGCTGGCAGGAAGGAGACACCTAAATAGTTACATTTCTTTATTGAAACTTCAGGGTTTTGACAAAAAAAAAAAATCCATATGCTATTTGGCATACACCTTTTCCTTACCTTACCCAGCACCAGTGGGAAGCATGGTGGAACATACCACTGTCCGGGTGTATTTAGAGCAAGCAGCTGCCCAACAATGGTGAAGACGTTTCCTAGGATTTACTGGGAGTTGCTCTTACCCCAAGTGCAGACTGGAACCTCAGGAGGATTTAGTAGGCCCTGTGAACCTCTGGCTTCAGGGCTTGTTTTAAACTTTTTTTATACATAAATTTTGTAATGAGATTGTAGCTCCTAGAAAATTAATCTATACTTTATTAATTCTCATCTCTACTTGAGGCATTAGCTGCTTCAGTGCCTCTGTTCTGTGTCAATTAGCACACACATTGTCATTTTGGCTACCCACAAAGGAGCCTTACCAGCTTTGTGATGCTTTCCTTCTCACTTCTCAAATACAGAAAAGACAGTTCCAAAATCCTCTCCTTATTTTTCTTCTTATGCGATATTTCTTTGCATCAGAACAGCCTACCCTCATTAAGAGGTGTAACTGCACAGACAGGTATCAGTTGTTAACAGCCAAAGAAAAAAAAAAAATATTCAGAAAACCCATTTATCTCAGCTCAGTCAGGTTCTTGATCTGCTCTGGACTCATCACACTACACAAGAGTCCTCAGTGACATAAAATGTACGCAACAAAGTCTGTATATAACTAAGTCTACAGACGTTAGTTGTAGTGCAGGTGTTGTAGTGGTCAGGGAAGCACTCTCAACATCCATACCAACTTATTTTTATAACCGCACTCCAGTAAAGGTTATGCAGCACTGTGGAAAAATTATAGTTTCTTGTAACTGTAGTGCAGCTATGAAAGTAAGGGCTTTTTTAGATGTTCGAAGTCCTTTTCTATTGCATTGCATAATTTCATTGGGGAACAATAGATTAGGTTTCTTTTGGGAATCTTCCCTGCCCAACTTCATTTGAGTAAAAAAGCTGCAGGTTTCCAAATAAATAAAAAATTGTACACGAGGTGCAAAAATAACCTCTTAACAGTTTGGCCTATTGTGATGCTCACCCTGTGCTAACAATAGCTCCTGGCAGGTTCATACTCTGGTTCCCTGTGCACACCACAGCCTGGCTGTGAGAGAGATCGTTACTGCTACTGCTACCCAGATCAAATCTAGCAACGGTGTCCCTACCCCTTGCCAAAGCTTTACTCGCTGTACAAATACCTGAGGACAAAAGAAACACACTGCATTGCCAGGGACAGGGGAAGAGAAATCTCTGCCAAGTCAAAGGACTTGTACAGGAATTGCTAGGGGGAGGTTTGGGGTCCTACTTGCGTTTTCATCCCTTTGACACCCATAGCGCCCATTTCCCTCAGAAGCTGAGACTGTTTGCAGTATGTTGCTCCCAGAAATGTCCTTCCTGAATGAATCCTTCCTGTAGCTTTATGGCACATGTCAGTCAGATATGCCCAAATACATGTTTACAAGACCTGTCCATAGAGCAGTAATTTCATAACCTGCAGATGTCAAGAACCAAGACAAAATAATAAAGCACACACCAGGTTGAATGTGGTTAACTAAGTTGCTTTTAGTTTATTAATTTTACCCATATACATAGCTGATTCTGAAAACACCACGTGAAAGAGCCAGGACAAAGTGTAACAAAATGGTACGGGACAAGATTTCAATATGCGATGTGCCAGTGTACCTACTGCGTTTTATACATACTTTACATTGAAAACCAAAACACCCACAGTTTTCAGAGGAAGTACACATTTTATTTTGAACTGGCAAATTTAGTTTATTAATATGTAAAAAAATAAATCTACAATAGCAACAGTGCAAACACATCAGAACTTGCATGGCATAGAGAACACAATTGAATAAAAATTATTATACAAAGGGCCCAATGTTTCCTATGGTACTCGCTGTGACACATACAACAAACAACAGGGTGAGGAATAAACTGCAATGTAAACAGAAAGATGAGCTGCATATTACTGGTTCTGTCTTGTACGGTCTCTCTATTTCAGGGGGTAAAGCTGTCATGCCTTGGATCTGCAATTAAAATAATAAAAAATGATCAGAGTTTTGTCACATAAGAGTAGAAATCCGTATTTTGTTCTCTTAACTAGTTGGCAGCTTGTGTGAGAGAATCTATTGTTAGTTTTGTACTGGGGTTGTGACTCTTACTGTGAAGACATCAAGCTTAGTGAAAATATTAATATATTGCATGCCAAATGATCAGCCAGTGTGCACATCCATTGTTCCCAGCTCAGGAACAGCCATACACACTGGCATCATCTCCAGTAGAGCAAGGTTAGGCTTTTGTTTGTTGATTTGTACGACATTATTTTGCTTTGTGGGATTGTTTGGTTGGTTTTGGTTTCATCTTTCTGGCAGATAAAAAAGGAAGTTTACAGTGTTACAGTGCTATAGGGGTATTGGATGATATTTGAATGTGTTCATTTGTACATACAGGCCTTACACCTGCATGTGCAAGGCAGTTAATTGTGTACACATTATTTCACGGAATCGCAGAATGGTTGAGATTGGAAGGGATCTCTTGAGGTCATCTGGTCCAATGTCCCTGCTCAAGCAAGGCCACCTACAGCAGTGTCATATTTCTATATATTGAGTATTTTTTACTCTTCTCTTAGAATTCAGTGCAATTTTTATGGAGTTGGATATAACTACCTGCCTGTCATGGTTTTGACATGAAATTAGAGAGATTTGGGCACACTGCTTGGCTATGCTTTTACTAAATGTACTCCCTACATGTTAAAGAAAAGAAGCTCTGCAAAAAGCAAGCTCCTGGGCACAAACATTTTTGAATGCCCACCTGCACAGCATGTGCTTACTTTGATTTTTTTTCCATGTTGCAATTATCCTGCACTGCAGAAAAATATAATCTAAATATTGACTTAATCTTAGCAAACAACACAAAGCTAAAACTGATCTACGGACCATCCCTACAGAAGGATGAACGTATTTTCAACTCACTTCCTCCGCTTCAAGTTTTTTCCTTCTTGTAACAACTTACTGATTAGTCATTCAGGTTAAATCTGTTCTTGATTTTGATGAGGGTGGCCAATTTAATTTAGTATCAACTAATAAGGGAAGTGAAAGGAAAGAGTCCTAATCTTAGCTCTGACGTATATGCCCTAGTCATTCAAAAAGGAAACTATGATTACAAGGAAGAACTAAGCACTCCCAGTTCCAGTGAGCTCACTCTTTGACTATGTTAAGTTGTAAGTATTGTTCCTTCACCCTGTAAGATAAAGGGGAACAGCATTTTCTAGAAAGCGTATCTTTTACTTAAAAAAGAGAAGAAGCCTAACCTCTCTTGATAAAATTTCTGTGTGCTTTTCACCATCTTAACTTGTCCTCTGACAGTCAGTAAAAGAGTGGCTACGCAGCTGCTACTGGCCAGGAGTTGCAAAGGTCAAGAAGTTTTGGTTAAACTGATGAATAGTCACATGTACTGTGAATAACTACTTGTCACAGGTCTGCAGTTGGACATGTATTAGAAAAAAAAACCCCAGAACCTCTTTGATTACTTGTAGCACAAAGTATTTCACTGACATCCCATGGGCAGAACAGTCTGATCGATGTTGGCAAGACCTGCGAACGCTGCTGCAGGAAGGGCAATTTCACCACCGCCTGAAAGCACTGTGTGACCTGGTATGAGGCAGCGTGGGCTGTTTTGCAGAGTGAGGAGAATGAGGCAAAGGTCTTTTCCTAGGAAGTATTTCACCAGTAGTATCTTGTATCAGCTCTATTAGGCTGGCCTAAAATCACAGTAGGATATAGGCCAGTACAATGAGACAATGTGCCCTTCTGAGTAGAAAAGCTCAAAAAAGTAAAATGGAGTCTTGAATTTGGACCCTGTAAAGGAATTCAAGGAGCAATATATGTTTTTCAGCATCTCCTTCAGGGATGATACTACATGCACTAGTAGTTCTTTATTAACACACACCAACACTAGAAGATGACAGCTTTTCCCAGCAGTCCTGCTGAAATACCAGCAGACATTTAGAATAAATAACTTATTGGGGAATTATTTTTATCTTACAGTTTTTTTCATCAAGAGAATTGGGAAAGGAAAACTAAAGAAGATAAAATCTTCCAAAGGTGCACAAAGAAAACAGCTGATCCAAATGTACTTTTTTTGGCCCCATACTGTAGACATCTTGAAGACACAAGACCAACAAAAACCCAAGAGATATTGGAAGAGTACTTATATAACTTTAGGTAATCTAGATGCCCGAATTAAGTTGGAGTCGAGGTTTCCTTATGCAGTCAATAAGCTTCCCCCTACAGAGTGACCCAGAGAAGAAATCTGATTTAGGGATTTCAAATCATCTGTCACAAGACCCTAACACAAGTCCCTGACAATGGAGGCAGCCAAGGGAAACCAGCTTCCTAACTTGGTCACCTAATCTGGACACAGAAGGTTACTCTCTAATCAATCTCAGACACACAGAAAGACTCCATACTCCTATTACTGATCCCAAGTGCTGATCAAAACTCCAACTTTCCTATTCTTTTTAAATACTTCTAGAACTCAAGTTGGGTGAAAGCATTGATAAAACATTCTCATTATTTGTTATTGTATGTAAATGTAATATAGCCATGTAAACAGTCTGAAGACATATAACCAAGTACTTACTCATACACAATGAAGCACAGTAAATCGCATTTGTTTCATGGCATTGATACCTCTTTTTCAGCACTTAAGACTTACCGACCATTCTGCATTGTCTGTTTTTGAACATCTCACATTCACTGGTAGTTTAAGCACAAGTTCATTATAGGAGAGACCCTCCGATCTGGACCATTTGAATTTGTTCATTGCATCCATAAAAGACAGGTTTTTATACTGCTTAGGACTCTTGATAATGAAAGGCCAAGTCCTAAAGAAAAATAAATAAATAGAATTTAAAAAAAGATAAATACGATAAAGTTGAAACTGATGAGGAAAAGCTTTTGAAGAATCTACTCAGAAAAACAAATGTAATATTAATATGCTTATTATGCCTAACTCACATTCTCAGCTAAGTTCTCTGCTACTGAAAACTTACGCAGTTTCATTGATTTTAACAGACTTATGAAAGTTTGCCAGCAGTTTAGGACTTGCTGCCAGATGCTTTTAGAAATGAAGGACTTTAACTTAAGAAAAATAATTACATTGCTGTTCTCTGATCTACAAACTGAATACACAGGCAATACAAAACAGATCTTCTGTTGTAACTTCTCAAAAACCCAAACAAAACAAAAGCCACACCCTCTACTAGGCTTGCCAGGCAGTGTTGCAAAGAAACATTTGGCATTAGAAAGCTGCTTCCAGATGGCTCTGCCAAGCTCTGGTCATAACTGGGATAGTAGGTCAAAACTCAGCCTAGCACAGGAGTTGCTCTAACATGCATTGGTTGGCAGCAGTGCCAAAAGGTCAAATGAGAATAACTGGTGGCGTGGTCATTGCCTTTTGGCGTGTCCCTACATGCTGGCTGCAAGGGGACTTTTAGCCAGGGGTGGGATAGAGACGTGTTGCATTGCTGTGAGAGATCTGACTATTTGCCTGCATCTGGGAATCCTCCCCATGAACAAGTGGAGCCAATCCCATTTCCCACTAGCCAAAAGTGTGGAAAGGGAAGGAATGAGATTTCTTGACTTTCATTTAGTAAAGAAAATGAAGGAAAAAACAAAAGGAAAATTAAAAAAAAAAAAAAACCAACAAAAAATCCAAAAAATCCCAGCTAAAGAAAACTTTTTCCATTGTTTTTGCTTGATGGGTCAAGTTTTTAAGAGCAGAAAGTCTAGTACAGCTAGTGGAAGAATGCAAGTAGCTAAAACTTTACCTAAGTAACCTGATTAATACTTTGCTTGGAGCACAAGTTACCTTTTGAAAGCACTTTAGACAGATCTGTGTTATCTTGCAGTAGGCTATCTCCCACTTGCTTTGGGTCAAGTGCTGCCTATGCCAAAGTTCTGCTCTACTCAATATCTAGGCACGGAGGACATAATTTTAGTCAAGCACCTATTTTGCACTATTGTGGCCCAATCGCTTTCATCTCAGCTCCTCATGATTTATACCACTGTCTGTGCCACCAGGCTGGGGGGGGGGGGGGGGAAAGAGGTTTAAAGGGAGCCACAGTGCCTTGATCCTGCTTCCAGTTTGCCTTCATGTGTAAGGACAGAGAGACTTTAGAGGAGTCAGTGAAGCAATTCCACTGTAAGACTGACACAAGAGAGATGAGTATCGGGTCACATATCCTTAGGCTGACAGAGCTTAATGAAACAAGAATTGTGGATTAGGTCATAAATACTAGAGGCATTAATAATCTCTTCTTCTAATTACTATTCCATTTGCGGCAGACAGTCTGCATACTTACTCTATTCAAAACATCTTTATTTCCCCAGGCTAAATGTGCATTTTTTCCTTAAGTACAGTTATCATGAATGAACACTCAAGAGAGCATACATTTGTTAGAATATTTTCTAAGCTCAGAAAGACTCTTTTATCTAGGACTAATTTAGAAACTGTGTTCTCTCTGTATTAAAAAAAATATAAATAGAAATAGTGTGGAAAATGAAGTAGACATTGATTGCATGGTGACTTTCTTCACGCTTTTCTGTCTTGGATATAAATTTCAGAACTAAGACCAGTAAGCCTGTACATCAAGTTACTTTGCAATAATAGTTTTATATGGCTTTATTAAGATAAACTGTATATGGAAAGACAACTTTTAAAATGTGATTGTGATGACACACTATTAACCTATCCATTTTATTTTAAAATCTTACTATTACCTTAGTTTAGTGCACCTAACAATACAAAAGTAATTCACCTTTCACCACTAATAGTGCATTCTACTTTCTATTGTTTGATTATTTATCTGCATGTCATTCATTTGGGAACTTTCCTCTTTAGACTATTCTCATTCTGTTTACAATCACTTCCACTGCTGATCTGCTATTGAGATGCTTTAATTTTAATCACTGTAATGAACACTTAAAATCTGAAATATGCTATCTATTGATTTTTATATATTCACACACATTTATCCTGTCTATAGTGGGCTTCCTCCCACCTCCTACCAAAATTTAAAATTTATGTCGGATCCTGGAAATCACTCTTGCTCTTAAGTGTTACTGCTGTGCAGGTCATCCCACTGACATTAAAGGGCACAAAAGCCAGATCCAACAACACACTGGGAAGCATTTTGTTCTTGCTAAGGGCTCTCATGATGAAGGACAGCAAGACTTCTGCTGCGTTACTGGAAAACTCTAATACCTTGTTTAAAATTCACCAGCCTGAGGTTTACCCCAGCAGACAGATGCCAGCTGAGTTGCATGGATCTTAATGGTGGTTGTTACAGATCCTGAGTTGCCTAAATGGTAACAGCCCTTACCCCCGCCATTCACAGAGGGGATATTTAATATTTGTGGAGCACTGAAGTAGACAGATCTTACAACAAAACAATATTACCCCTTTTGAGCTGAGCAGTAGGCCAACATTCAGATCCTTATGGATTATTTTTATTAGGAAGAAAAATTGATGAATGAGCTAGGGGTTTTTCTTTCTGACCTGGATTTACGTCTCAAAAATGTGCAGTGTCCTGCTTCTCTGAACAGTAGGAGTCCAAGACTCAGGAGAGTGTCTTTGCACAGAATTGCAAGCCCCTCCAGCCAACAGTTCACCTCAAAATCTCTTTTATTCCTCTTGGCTAGATTCCCACCACTGGTTCCATGTTTCTCTCTCTACTTATCTTGCATATCATCCTCTGACCTGTTAATTCTTTCAAAGACTCCATTCTCTCATTTCTCTCCATGGTGCTTATCTACCATTTATCTTTTACTATGAACAATTTAATATTCTCTCAACCCTTCAATTTCCTAACGTACAACTTCTTCCCCTTTTGTGCATTTTTGTCAACGTCACCAAGACAGCATTAAGCTCTATGTGTGAGCAACAGTTCTAGGATCTGGTTGCACTGATTGACTTCAGCAGAATTACTGACAACAAATCTACCTGTGCTCCCAAACTCCTTTTTCAAAATTATCTCTATATATGTGAAACACTGATATATTTTAATAAATTGATAAATTTGAAACATTGATATGCCATTGATAACAGTTTTTTTACAGTAGGTTGTGGTGAAAAAAAGCCTGCTGTAGAAATATTATTTCTTTAACAGAAGAAACTGCTTTTTCATAAAAAAAAAAAAGGCAAAATAATTTAGTGGGAGAAATAAGTAGCAGCACAGTATATTGACCAAAAAGAAAAAAAAGTAGCATGAGTGACCCTGCAACATGTTACACTACCAGAAAGAAATAAAGGTCGTATAAAAATGACCCTGTAATCCCACAGACAGAAATGGAGATGCTACACATATTCATAAACATTTTACTTGCCTGACTGGTCTATAGATTTCCTTAACACCAATGAACTGGAGCTGTTCCATTATGTCTGGAATACTTGCACATCGGGTGAGGTTGATTCTCGGGTAATAGAGCAGATACGACAGGCACATTTCATTCCTGGTGCTCAGACCACCCTGAAAATGGGATTTTTCTTTTAATCAAGATAGCGTTGCAATCCCACAGATAAAAAACACTGATTAGATTTATATACTAATGAAATGTGTATCAGGAGGCCCAATTCAACAGGTTTATCTTGCACATTAGGTTATCAAGTAGCAAGAAGTTATTACATAATTAATTACAAAATACACTGCAAGCTTAAGCAATAGCTCCCAAACTTAAAAGATGTCAGAAAGAACATCAATAAAATAAGACTCCTATTATGTTGAAGGGTACTGTCTGAGAAGTTCAGGTTTATTTTCAGCTGTCTCCGAGGTACTTATATCTACCATGTTTCAGAAAAAGGGCTTCAAACTGGAGCAGATGTAGAAAAAAATCTGGTAGGATAATTAATCTGTTTAATAAGAAATTAAGTGAGTTTTCCTTAATAAAACAGAGGCCAGGATAGAATATGTATCTGTATGGACTCTCCTTGTAAGTACATATGCAGGTAAAGAGTAAGAAATAAAGGTGTTATTTAAGTTAACAGATAATGTTGACTCAAGAACAAATGAGTACTAACTATAAAATAATTAGAGTAAGATTTTTAGCTAGCAGAAGAAACAGACATTGAGAGCCATGGGGCAAACACCCAATTTAGAATTAATCTTGGTAAACACGGACAAGATTGAGCTGCACGTTCCTAAATCCCACGTGGGAACAGTTCCACAAATCTCACAGAACCACAGGAATAGGAATGGAGAAGACAAAACACACGAACCAAGGGCCAAGAGCTAGCGGTATCACCACACAGGAAAATGGGATGAAAACTCAAAAGCCTTCATTCTCACTGTTGTTTTTCTTTATATACCTACTTCATGTGCCTACACGCCAGCCGTGATTCAGGGAGAGGCATCCCTGTGCTCTCTGGATGCTGGCAACAGGTCTTCCTTGCCGAAGAGAAACCCCTCAGGTCTCACCTCCTGAAGGTCTGGATCCAGCCCCTCCTGAGGAAGCAGGATCGGCCCCTGGCAAAGGCTGGGTGGCGGCAGCTACATCCCTCCCATAAACATAGTGGGTCTGGCATCACTCTCTGGTTTCATAGACAACTGGCACAGTCCAGCTTATGTCCCAACAACCAGATTTGTTTCGCCTCCAAAACCCAGCGGCCACATCGCAATGGCCGGTGCCTGGCCCCTGCTAACCTAAAAAGCTGCATCTGGGAGACTGCGCGCTGCAGTCCAAAGGGGATGCTCACCCCCCAGCCATGTCCCTGCCTTGTCCGCTGCCGCAGACATGCGCTCGGGACTGTGGCACAGCCACTCCTCGTGCCCTGGTTGCAAGGGTGCACAGGTACGGTGCGGGGTCCTCCAGCATCGCCCCAGGGGCAGCAGCTCTCTGGGAGGGTCCCTGCCGCTCGAAAACCCACCGCATGAAAGAAAGGTAACATGCAGAGGCTCACTGCGCCCAGCCTCCTTCTTCCTCCTCCTCCCAGCCCGAAGGACCTGCATTCTGCCTGGATTCTATGTTAGGCACAAAAGCAAGTGGTCCCATCTTGGTCATGGCATAAGTAAAAATAAATACATAAGGACTGGTAATTACAAATTCAGGGAAAAATGCCTAGCAAATTCATAAAAATAATTCATTAGAATATGCAGAACTTGCATGCTAATACATGTTATGAAGAAAGCACTCCTTGTACTAGCAAATTCTGATTTTTAAAAGGTCTTATGAGCTGCCTTGCTTATTTTTATAAACTAGTCATATGAATGCCTTATGCAAGAGATCAGACTATGATCATAATAGTCCTGATGACTTTAAAACTTAGGAATCTATGCGAGGAAAGATAAAATGTAATTACATGCACACAGGCATTAGCAAGTAAGTTCACACTTTTTAATAGCATTTTATGAAAAGGATTTTAGTTCCCAATATTATCTGTGTACTTATTTGGATCCATTAAAACTTTTCTTACCCATGTCATGCGAATTCGGTCCACAGTACTGTAGTGACATTCTGTGATTAAATTATCCCCCTGAAACACAAGATTTCGGAAGTTCACAGTTCTGAAGTTTATCAACACCAGCTTCAGGTAACCACAGATGACAGCAAACACTTAAGAAATAAAGATCAGAGCAGTGGATATGACTTCTTGAAAGAGCAAAGGATTAGGTAATTGGCATATGATAAAGCCTTGGCACTTAGCATTCATATTATCCCAGATCCTCAGGGATCCCCCGTGGATTTAAATGGAGTCTTAATAAAAGTCTTTTTTTTTTTTTTTTTTTAGAATAGAAATGGAGGTGCCCAGTTATAATCCTATTTTCAGGAAAATTGTATATGTAGATGATGTATACACATGATTCTTGCTCCAAAACTCATCTAGTGCTACTTTGGGTAGCTTTCCCCAGGCTAATTTATCCTGCCAACTTCAATAGAAATACTTGCCAAATGAGGAAAAGAAGGTTTGCCACATCACAATAACAACTATTTATCTGCCAAGCCTGGGAGTAGAGGAGTGGCAGGCAAAGACTTAACTACATTGACAGATACGTATGGGAAAGGCTGAATACTTACCTTCTCAAGTACATACAATTAACTTCTCGCTGTCTTAAACTGATCTACAGTTTGGTACTACCTTTATTACCTGTACCTAATCAAATACAAATCTCAAAATCACCATGATAATCAAGTGAAAATTAAAATATTGAAGACTATAACCAGACATAAAAAAAATCTGATATTCTGGGGCAACTTCTTATCACAGGGATGCCAAAAGTTTATTTGCTTTGATTCACTTTTTTGTATCACCATCTTCCCTTATCACTCATTGTATTAATAGTCCCTGAAAAAAATAAGATCACCCTTCAAAGGTTAAGAATTTCTCCTTTCCTGTGGGCTGTCTTGTTGCCAGATCAATGCTAGCACTAACTATACTCTGGGCTGCTGGAAGAAGGTGCGTCAGCCTTGTATTGGCCAAATAGAGACAGAGATTTCTGAAGCAGTGTGAACTAGCACAGCTTCGCTGCTCACAGTGGGAATATGCTGGTTCCCACCAGCGAGGTCTCTGGTTCTCGTGGCTTACGGACTGGGTAACATTCACTAAAAGTGCTCCTTCTGTGTGATTAGATCTTTTGTTTCTGAATTCAGAAGAGAGTGCCAGTACGTGAAGAAAACAAATAACCTGGACGCCACAAGCTGAAAGAAGGATACACCTTTGGAAGAGCTTGCAGAATGAGAGCATTAGAAAAACTTATATGAAAATTTTTAATATTATTAGTTAATTGATTAAACTGTGGTCTGAATTACACCAGATGATGTATTGTAAAGCTGTACTGGTAGTTTTGCATAAGAGGAAAACAATAAAAGGCATGAAAAGGGCTCACTTCAGAGAAAAAATTCCAGCTTCTACTCGAGCAGTCTTTAAGTTACTGATACTATCAAATACCTCTTTCAGTCTTTCTGCTGTCTACTCCCTCTTGTTCTTGAATTTTAAGAGGCCTCTCTATAATCTGCATGGATTTTCCTAAAAATTTTACAGGCTTTCTCTGCAAACCTGTCATCTTCTGCCAGCCCTCTTCCTAAACCCTTCAACACTTCTCTCCTGGAGGAGGTAACACCAGTTTGTCTTTGAAGTCCCTGTGGAGTACAGGCACTTGGACTTCAAAGAGCAGATGCTGCACCTGAACATCCAGGTTTTGCTGTAGAAATTAAATCAGAAAGTTAGCATTTTAGCTTCTTGCTTTTAAAGAACAAATATCAAAGTCTCCCAGTGTGGGAGAAGAGATGTAAGAGAGAAAGGGACTTGAAGAGAAGCCTGGAAGTTTAAACCATGGGACTCCTGACCATACTTGAAGTTCAGTCATTATGATGGTCTTTTCATCTCCCTTTCCCCTGCTGGCTCTGATCATAAACAAAACCCAGTCATTTGATATTTTGCATATGACCAATTCCATCAAGCAACGGGCTTGTTCACATGCACCAGGACAAGCACATCCCCAGCTGCTCTGCTGGCCAGATCTGGAGCACCCAACCTTTGCAGCACTAAACTTCCTGTCCTCAGGCCAAAGCTTCAAAAACAGATGCCAGCTGGAACTAACAAAAGAGGAGTGAATAATTTTTAAATGAGTGACTCATCTAGAAAAATACAGACTCTTTTCATACAATACCTGTGGATAGCTACTGCTTTATAATATAATTGTAGTTGGGATTTTTCTAAAAGCTATATTCCATTATTCTCACAAGAACATAAGATAGAATTGCGTGATTTCTTCTTCCAAAGGGTTTTGTTTACTAGTGAAACCTCACATGGAACATGAGCATGGAGTTTTACTCCCAACAACAAATAAAAACATGAAACAAACAGAAGACTTGGCTGATTTGTAGACATTTGCAAGGCTGGATACTTGCTGTGTGCAAATACTCAGGATGTGCTACTTGGTTCCAACTACTCCATAAAGCTCCATAAAGCCATGAGGTGGCATTCCCATTCTTCAGCTGGCTGGAGGCAGAGCCAGGCACACATGTGGTTTTATAATCTACTATCATAAATGTTTGAACAAAGCAAAGTTCAAATCAAGTAATCGTAGACACCAAGCACACCCAAAGAATAGCTTGAATTAGTGGGCTAAGCCAGTTCTGTAGTGAATTGCGTGCACGTTCCTGAGACACTGCAACTTTAATACATTAGTCACTGCGGTAAGTGGAAAAATTAACAAAACTTTCAAGAATTCTATGATTCTATGATAAGAAATTCTGTAGCAAAATTAATCCTAAATGTGAGTAAAAGTTAGGCACAACATCTCTTAAGCACTTCAGGGAAAGAATTAAGAGTGTCGTACTGGCAAGATGGTCCTTTCTTCTTTCAGATACTGAAACTCCTGGAAGTTGAAGTCAAACTCATCGTCATAAGCAAGCAGCTTCTGCTCCTCGCCGTTGTGGAAGTGGCGCATCCTGATAGCTCTGCCAGCAAGATGAGCATGAAGAAGTACCGCAAACACATGAATCCCAGCAGGTCTCTCAGCACCTAGAGCCTGGCCAGGGGAAACCAACACCATCTGTGCCCAGATGCAATGTAACAATGTGATGCAACGTACAAACAGAGTGAAAATATATTAATAAATGCATTTTGCATTCCCTCAGTTTACAGCAAAATGCAGTCTGGTGCCAAAACAAATGTGTATGTGAAATTAAGTTTTTATATGCAAAAAAGGCTAGGTATTTTCCTGTGACTTTTTTTTTTTTTTTTAAATAAAAATGTGCTTTTACTCCTAATGCACACAGCTTTTATGAAAAGCAACCGAACTGCCAATAATTCCCAATAGATTAAGACTTTCAAAGGGATTATACTAAAGCCTGTACATTATTTTAGTGCTAATCATCGATACTGATGAATGTGGATGTTTATGTGAAAAAATTTCTATGCTGGTATGAATGATGTTATCAATATTGTGCCAAGAGAAGGATGTCAAATTAAGAGACTGTAATTATAATATGCTCTACTTCCTATCTTCAGCTAAACTGGTAGTGGAATACTGTAAGTTTACGTCTGAAACTTTTCCAGGTCAAAAACATTTTAAAATTAACTTTTCCAAAAATTGACACAAATCTGACATCACTCCCATTCTAGCTGAGACCTACAGATCTGAACTTCTGGTATGCCAAACTTTTATCCTTGTTCAGATCCCAAACTAGACATAATCTGTTATCACAATACCTTTCAGGTACAGTACAGCCTCAGAATAATAGATTACTCAAGTGTTTTTAGGCTGAAAATTGCTACAACAATATGAAACATTTAACATCACCAAGAAGAAATCTAGAATCCATATCTAATTGGCTTTTCACTCTAAATCACATCATAACAAGCATTGACTCAACCTCTGTCTATAAATGACAACGTATATAAGAATCTCCTGTGGTACATTAATCATGGATTTTAGACAATGCTTCCATTATCTGTAGAGATATTTAAATTTTCTTGATGTAACTGAGTGTTTAATGAACGCCTAATTTTGTACTTTGGGCCATACAATAAAACCTGTTCAGGTATTCAGTTTCTGTGGTTGGTCTAAGAATACTTTTCAGGCCTGCACTTCACTGTTCGGAGCCTTTTGCACATGCACAGGTCTAAATTAACCTCTCAACATTTTTTCTGAGCTAGCTATTCCAGGCTATTAATAGCTTTGCCGTGGAAAGCAATGTACGCTTATATGTTGAACACACAATTAAAACATTGCAAGTATTACTCATATGAGTAAAGCAGTCTGAATACCAAGCACGCCAAATACCAAGATCAAAAAGACTTAAAATTCTGGAGGGCAACATGACGCAGATGCCTTTGCTCACTTATCTTTAACTGGTAACTATCAATCTGCCCAAGAAGTTAAAGTGGCTGTCCAAAACTACTTCTAAGAATAAAAACCAATGGGTTCAGGCAGGAGACATACCTCTTCCAGACATTCCAGTGTGCAGTGACCCTCTGACACAAATTCAGGCATGCCTGGTGGGATATTGTGGAAGAGGCTGACCCAAAGACCGGCTTCAATAACCCCAGCATCATATTTCCTTAAAACTGGAGTATAAATTAGCCTCAGACCAGAGTTATCTATCAAGCCTGCAACAAAAGAAGACAGTTAGCCATGGCTGTAAATCAGTATTTTAAAGAAAAAAAAAAAAAAATCCAATTGTTTCACATTTTTCAAGGCTTGTCCTAAGTTTTCTACATGAAAATCAAGGAATCAACTGCAATAACCTGGAAATGAGTCAAACCATATGCAGGAAGTAATAAATAGGGGAAGCCCACAGGAGGGTTGTTAAACATGGTATCTTGCTATCTGTGGTGTTCAGATGTGAATGAAAAATATGTGCTGTCTGTAGCCCTTGTGTCTCTTCCGCTAAGTTATCCAACATGGACCTCAGAGAAAAGAAGTTAAGATCACAGGCAGAGCAAACAATACAAGGAAATAATAAGACCTGAAAAGGTTCCATGTATGATTTTTCAAATGAAATATTTAAAGCATAGCTTAAAGTTGTGGGTTTTTTCTTTAAAAGTTTTAAGCCATGTGTTGTCTTCTACTCATGAACTTATCTATTCCTTCACCTTGAGCCCTAGCATTAATTATATTTTTCCTTTGTTTTGGATTGCCTATCACATTATAGCACACCTCAGATGACCAAATACATCCCTTTTACATTCTCCCCAGTTAATGAAGATTGGCTTCCTAAATTCCAAACTTGAAGGTAATACCAGCACCCTGAGTAAAGTAGACAAGAGGACTAGAGGATTTTAATGCTTCACTCACTCAAGGACTTCTCTTGATTTCAAAAAGTAGTTTAAAGAACCAAAGCCTGCTGTGAAAAGGTTGAGTTTTTAAAAGTCAAAATGATACGAATGTATGTTGTTCACCTACATGTTTAGCCATATGTGTGTATTTGTGTATCTGTTCATAACTTGTTGCCTCCAACATCTAAATGCTTATAATTATTTCTCTTCTATTAGCCATTTTATTAGGCAAGATGCGCAAACACCAAAGATTAATGTGTTGCACAAGGCCTACAGTTAGTTCACCTGTTACCTTCTTTGTCGTCTCTTTTCAAATTTCAATTTTGAAAATTAAAAATGCAAAAAACATGCCAAGTATCTCAGAGAAGGTAAGAGGCTTCCTAGTGACCTATTTTAGTCTTCTAAAAAACATAACAGACATAGCAGTGCCTGAAACCAAGTTTTACATCAATATGAAATCAGCAGGCTGTTTTAAGATAAGCAGATGACAGAGGGACAGAGCAGGGACTATGTTACCCAGTCACTAAAATACCTAAGATGGAGTAGTATGTAATTATTAAGGAACAAAGGGTATGAACTATGCATAGCCAATTAAGAGTGGTAATCAACTATGAGGCATTCTGCAGTATACAAAACATGACAGTACAGGTGATATATACTGTCCCACAACATCCCAACTTTAAATGGGAATCTATACCCATTCCCTTTCTGAAGCTATTTGTACAGTCTTATCAACCTGAATTTTTCCCTTGTGCTATTTCCCTTTCAGTCTTGTTGCTAACATCTAACTGCCAGAAATTTTTATGATATCCAAGAGTTTTTGATAAACAACCTCAAAAGACTCCACCTTTCAAATGAAAAGTGAATGTTAAGGATTTCAGAAACAGAAACATTCAAAACCAGCCATGTTAGGAGCAGTTCAAACGTTTTTGAGTCTAACTGGGAGCTGGGAGCCAAGGCTGACTACCAAACCTAAGTCACTTAGGAAAACATTACCCCAGATCACAACATGAGGCTAACAATGCAGCCTTTAACCACGAGACCCAAGCTGGGAAAATGCAGGTGCCAAACGATGAAAACGAAGGTGACCCGGTGGCAGGTCTGGTGCTGTGTCAGGAGGATTCACATGCCCCCAACTGAAGCAGATTGAGCACCCAGGTCTACTCCCTCACACTCCTGGCACAATGTTATACCATGTGTTTTGTCGGGAAGGAGAGAAACACGACCTGGATTACAGGCACCCTGCTCTGCCTATGCTGTGTGAATTTTCCCAGGTCTTTGGCAAGACCCTGTGTTCACCTGGGACTGTCCCAGCAAGGCAAAATTATCCCCGTTGCTTAAAAAGGAAACAAAATATTATTGATTCCCAGTTTTAGTATGCACGACTTGAACTAAAACAATGGTATGATACAGTGCAGTCGGTTAAAATAGAATAGTGAATTTAGGGACACATCCAATTCAGAAACAGTTTTTCTGCATGTGATTTCTCAGGCTTTCAGGTAACATTTGATGGAAAAATATGCAACATCAAGGGTGCAAATGAATTTTGCTCTATCCCATACAAATGTGATAGAAGGGAGAGAGTTTCTCATCAAATAAAACAATTTTGAGATAGTTCATATAGTACAACACAAAGAGGGGGAATAACAGTAAGACAGAACACCATAACCCACACAGAGGATTTTATTTTAACACATGGGGCTGTAAAGAAAGGCCAGTACAATTACCCTGTGCTGCACTGGATTTTACTCAGTTCCTATATAGCAATCACCAGAATATTCTCAGGTACAGTAGCTCAATGAACTTATGTTTCAGAACAACAAAGTATCTTTCCAAAAGTCAGCTTCAGAGTTCCCTAGATTTTCTGGGCTCCCTGGTTTCTTCCTTTTGCTTCTTCTAAACATAAATGAATTTTAGAAAGAAGATTAAAAAGAGACCATTCTTTTAAGATTAACTTCTTCCACCCAGTGAATGGTCTAGCAGCCTGAGTCTATACTTCACCTTCAGAAACTGCCCACAGTTCAGGCAGACATCTTAAAAAAAAAACAAAAAAACAAACCACTAAAAATTAATAAAAGGCTCATTCCCTGTGTTGCTGTCTCACAGTCTGGGTGCTGTGCAGCTCTCTCTCAGTCATTGGATTTCCCAGCAAAAGGAAAGGAGAGAGAGATAATGTGAAGAATGTAGTGAGAAAAGCAGATGTATTCACCCTGTCCACAATTCCTTGTATATCTGAATCTCCCACTGACTTCAGGTTAAGCTTTTGAGTGCAGTGAGAAAAATACTGGGAACCAGGAACTATTGACCAGGGAAAAATAAGCCTCAGCCTTGTAATTGCTCTGTTTACCATGCAATGCAACAAGAAACGCTGGTGTCTGGTACGTTTTCCAATCTTTCATGTTTTAAAGAGTGCGAGGGTACCAACCTTCTGTGTATGATGGATTGTCATAATGCACCTCCATAAGAACAAACTGAGGGTCAGCTGCTGTGCCAATGGATAAGCCAACGTGAGGAGGGTAGGTGAAGCCCTGGAAATCAACACATGCATACAGAGTTAAGGTATTTTTGCTACAGTTAGGAGTTAATTTCTTTTTATAAATACATCAACATTTTTTGCAATGGTACAATCATATTAATGATAAAATTTACAAAGGTAACTTCTTCTAAAACTTTCTGAACATGGCATTGCAGCATAATATATTTATTATATACTCAATACGCTAAATAACTATGTCAATATGAAATAGTAGATCCTGTGTTTGCTAGAGGACAAAGCCCTGAGCAAACTGGTCTGATCTCGCCGCTGACCCTGCCGTGAGTAGGAGGCTGGACTAAGGACTTCCTGAGATCCCTTCCAACCTGCATTATCCCATGATCTTACGATTATTTATCACTTGAGCGGAAAAGGAAAATTCCATTTTAAACATAAACATTGCATCATCAAGTAGTTAGTCTGACAATAAAACCCTTATGAAAAAGTGACTCCACATTTTAAATGTTCCCAGTTTCTAAAAGCAGTAATTTCCAGGAAATACTGAGGTTGTACAGAATTAGATTGTTTTTCCTACACAAATCACTGCATTCTAAGTAAAATTATTTGAACAATAAAGATGATCTTCATGGCTACATTTACATTAGCAAGCCATGTAGTGCAAAAGAAATAGCTCTGTACGGTGCCACAGGTTGTGCTGGACCCGCTGTCCCCAAGTGATGCTCCTTTGGACAAGCTCTGGTCAGACCCCGTGCACTGAACCCCATTTATTGCTGGGAGGTGCTGGGTTCACCCCTGCACGTTCAGTTTAACTTCATCCCAAAGGGGGCTGTGCAAGTTCTCAAACCACTCATGATGATAAACAGAGCTTGGTAAGTGGGGATAACCAGGAGATTTACTTCAAAAGCTCACTCCTGATTCAAACCAGGATACCAGTATCTCCTAAGTGAACTTATTTACCAAATTCACTTTTATAGGAATTAATCTGCATCATTTTATAGTATATAGCTAATATTGTAATATGCAATTTGAGATTCTAACTTTCTAAAATGCACAATTTGAGATCCCAACTTTCTGATGCTTGACAAACATTAATGAATTAATTGTAGCATATAGTAATAAATATTATCACCCCTATTCGACATAAGGGCAAACCGAAGTAAGTGAAGCAAGCACTCCAGTAAACCTGGATGTAACCCAGATCTGTCAGATTCCCCTCTATAGATCTTTAACAACAGGATCATCCTTGCAAAAGCCTCCATAGTGGTTGTCAAATGATAACTTATTTATATGAGTTTTTTATTTCACTTAGATTAAGACAGTTGAAAGTACAAATACTAGGTCAGAGCATAGCTGATGGCAAAAATGCAGAAAGCATACATCAGGGAAAATGCTCATAGTGGATTAAACTTCTTTTGATGGGTCCCTGTAGCAGCTCTGGCTTCCTCGCACTGCAGCACTCAAAGATGGTTTTGGATTGCAGGCTGGCAAATGAAGGCTCCAGAAACTATCATCACCCCAGTCCCTCTCTGTGCCTACACCATGGTTTGTGTGGGCACACTGAATCAAGGGGGTGGGATTCTTGTGGGAGCACACTGAATCCTCTTGGGGTGGGATTCTTTTGGCAGTAATGCTGCCTTATGTCAACTGAAAGCATTAACTGCAGCCTAAATTAACATATGAAATAAGCTGAAAACAGAGCCTGGGGTTAACATGGCATCAGAGACTGTGTTTTCTGTAGATATGCCCCATTGCCATGAGCAAAGTGGTCCTTGTGTTGGCACTGCACTGACACAGGATCACTCCTACACTGAAATGATGTCTCTTTGGGCAGGGTAGGAAACTTCAGAATGATATGCCTGAACGGGGCACCACTGTAACCATGTCCTAGTGAGGCAAAGAATGCATTAAATGTACATCTAACTTCATTTGGAAAGTCTTGCTTCCATGTCTTTTACGCAGTTACCTACAGAGACTGCTTTTCTTTCTGTCATTCTCCACACGCAGCAGATACTGGTCATTGCTAGAGGCAGTGTATTTCCATATCACGTGGGACAAGCTGATACAGCGACAGACTTCCATGCTCCCAAACCATCTTTCTTCCCCTAGGCATCAATTCTTTCTATACTATTTTCATTACTTTTAGCTTGTCACCCAGCATGATCATTGCATTTCATACTTAAAAGGCCAACAAGAAGTTGAGGACTTACTGGTGAGGCATTTAGGGATTGTGATTGTGTACCCTTAAAAACAGACAGATTAAGTAATCAATAATATACTATGAAGAAGCTTCATCATAATACACACCATCCTAAAGCCCCATTGATGAACCATGCTGGACAGCCATTCATCCTACCTCTCCTCCAATGGCCCAAGCAAAAATGACTGTCTCACATGTGAGAAAAGAGTCTGGCATGTTGGGGTGGTAACACTCATGCCCGTAGTCTAGCACACTGTCATTCAAATTGCTGCTGCACTGGTAGAGCAGGATATGGTGCACCAGATTCTCATGGCCCTTCTGGATCAATGGCTCAACCTGTCAACATTAAAATGAAAAAGAAAGAAAATACATCTCAAATGTGACTATTCCAATGCAGCTATGCAGACAGAACTAAAAATTACAAGGGTACATTTTTTTTTGAAGGAGTAGACTTGACATTAGATTGTGGTTGGGTTGAGATGGTACTTCAGCACTCTGCACCCCCAAGCATTGAAAAACTTCATTGCCCAAGTGTATCAACAGGGGACAAGAAGAAAATTTTGTGTCTTGACGAAAACTCTATTGCCATCTGCCTTGTTCTCTCTTCTCCCACCCCAGTGTTGCACTGTCGCTTGTCTTTCTCCCTGCCCAATCTTGTTTATCCACATTCCAGCAGGAAGGGGATATAAACCAGCTGAAAGTCTGTTCAGCTAAACCAGCTTGGTATCTGAACTACTCAGAACTTTTCATCCCTGTTTCTGCTTCTTTTGTACTATTTCAAACTAGAGCTGCCCATAGATTCTGTACATCTAGGGTGAGCCTGGAGGTATACCCCACATTCCTCAGCAGCTCAAGATGGACTTTCAAATTTTTTTGACATCTGCAAGAAACTAGAATTATTTTACAATCTGCTCAGTTGTAAAGACTTTATTAACATGAAGTCATTCCTGAGAGGTCGGGTGCTCCAGCCTGTTTATGCCAGTGATAAGCTGGAGGGCTCTCAGGGGTGCCCGGGTGCCCCCAGTACAATTTGGCCACTGAACTTCAGGGTAGGCTGAAATTATTTAATTCCCGTATAACAGTGTTCACTCTCTATTTGGATGGATAGTGTTAAATCATCTCTGTCAGAGATGACGTCCCTGGGGCAAACATGAATACTTCTGAAAAAAATTATTTTGTTTTTCAGAAAGATCATATTCCACAAAATATCAGCACATAGAAAACAGTATTAAAATTCAAGGAGTTTTTCCCTTGCTTTTGCTTTCAAAGATTGCATCCCATTCTATCATATCTACCTTCAAGCTGAATAAGATAAACATTAATGTTTTCACAAGGAAAGTAAATAAAATGTAGGGTGCCATGCAGTATTGCCTTTTAATTTTAGGAAAGTGAAGGTATTTTAAACAGGCAAAAATGTATATATATCCTAAATTCGCATCCATTTCTTTTGCAAGCACATGAACCCTAGCTACCAGAGGACCAGAACAGGGTAAGCAAGAACAGTTTATTACATTATTAAAATATTTTCAGCACAATATTGTTACCAGAAATTTATCTCCCTGCACTTCGTTCAAACCACTAAACCAATTACAAAAGAGGAAGGGCAGGAAGAAGCAACCAGAGCCTGTGCATATCAAGACCACCCTCATTGATATGAATCTGCAAAATACCATTGAAGTTGGGCTCTCAGGGAGTCCAGCTGCTGCCGAGTACCTGCATGGCTGTCCAAGAAGTGCACAACCCAAAACCACCCACTTCACTGCACTTAGAATTCAATGGAAAGATGCCAATTTACATGGATGCACCAAAGTTTTGTTCTGATGGCAAGACTGAAACACTTCACAAGAGATCTTCTGTACTGTTCTCAGTAATCACTATTTCAGTTAGTGTTACCATCATCATGAATTACTGTACTATGGAAGTAAAGGGTATTTTTGAAGAAGAAAGTCAGTTTTCCCATCAGACAAGAATTTATTCCCTAATATACCAGTCTGACTGACAAAAATTCAGAAATCCATTTCAGCTTGATGTTGCTTCTTCCCTCTGCTCTGTCATATACCTGCATACTTATCCAAATACTGCAGAACCAAAACACACTCATATCATGGCAGCTTATACATTAAATAGCAGTGTATATATATCTCAAGAATTCTGAAGCTCCACATAATACATGGGTTAGCCAGGGAAATGGTTATGGGAATATTATCCCTGTATCTACCAAGAAAAAAAAAGAGTATTTTTGTCCCAACATGTGATAGTTCTGCCTGCTGCTACAAGATCACAGCACCTGCTGTGCTTACAATCGCTACTTCAAAACCAACTTCCCTCAAAACAATGGGACATCACCAAAATTAGAAACTCACATCCTGTCATCAGTTTTTAGCGTCGGTTACCTAAACAATAACAGCACTTCAAAAAGTAGTTTCATTCAGCTTGCTTTAGTGAATTAAAAAAAAAAACAAACCTAGAACAAACCCTTAAGCATCTTTCAGATGCATCTTGTAGGACAACGTACATGCTTCAGATGAACAAATAGATAATGAAAAGCAGCAGCAAAGTTACACTTTTTACACATTTTTATTACAGCTTAGTTAAAGAGGTGCCACCTTTCTCTCTCCCCTTTTAAACAAATAGAGAAAAAAAAAAGAAACTGTTAGGAGTGGTTAAAAATCTATCAAGAAAAATCTTGTTCATTTCCCAGAAATGTATGGAAATATTTTAATGGCCAGCTCCTTAAGGCTCACAGCGTCATTTCTGATTGAAACAAGAGAAAGAAGAGGAGCAGACCCCCTAGACACATTGGGTTCCCTTTCTCTGATCCAATGAATAGCTACTGTATTTACTTACTAGAATAACTTCAGCAGAAAAGAAAGTTAAAAAATACGATCTCATTCTCTACTGTAGCAATTAACTGGAGAAGGGATTTAAACATGCCATTCTACATCCCAGGTGAGTGCTGCCCTATTTACTCAGCCGTTTGTTATTTTAGCCTATAGAGTAAGTCAGTTATTTAGGCTGCCTCCCTCTTCCTCTCTTATTTTCCACTAAGAGCATCGGTACAGCTTAGTTTGCTCCAAGCTGAAAAGAAATTCCAAACCCTCTTTTTTTTTTTTTTCTCCAAATAAACAAAATTCTTGTTTTCTGGCCAGCCTTACAAACAATTATGAACAATGACTGAGTTTCTCAAATATGGGGCCAAATTCAGCAAATCACTAATGCATTTAAAAGTGCACATAAGTAGTCCCAGGTGTAAAATTAGTTGCTAGAGTAGGTATCTATAATTAAATATGTAGATCTGAGTGGCCTGCTTTCCAGAGTACTTGCAGCCTCAGTGAATGATAACACGATTTGCAGGGCTCATCTCCTACAAGGTTATTCCTGTTTTAACAGATCTTGATCAGTCTTGTCCCTTAACTGTAGGCATTCATTTTTAAAACGTGGACTGTTTAACGAACACATTCAAAGTTTCCAGTTCTTTTAATTTTTTAAGCATAAAGTTTTCAGTTCTTTGATAGTCTTTAATCCTCAAATCACACAACGGAAAGCTAAGCTAAGCTAAAGTTTACTTTTGCAGGTCTCCAGTCACAATAATAGGGGACCAACCCTGAAAAGTCACCATGACTGTCTTGTTAATTTGTCTCAGGAAACAGTGCAACTTTTAGAATACTTATGAAAAGATAATAATTTACTGTGGCAAATCAGGGCAAAGGAGTGAAATACAGATAAAAGTGATAAAATAGGCATAGTACATAATAGTCAATAAACGCTGCAGATTTAAGAGGACAATTCATTTTTATTTGCATTCATATTTATACCTAGCATTGATAACTCTGTTCTCATAGTGTAAGGGAACTCTCAAATGACACTTTCGGCCACCAATAACTGAGTAATTTAGATGGGCTGCAGTGAAAATGGAAATCCATTTTTCACTTTCAATAATTATGGGAAACCTCTGACTTTGAAACCTAGTTCCTTACCCTTTCCTTGCTAATTCCTACCCACCTCTTCTTAGCCAAGGGAGTCAAGAAAGAGGCTGAAAGGCAATATGCATATAACTACTGATTTTCCCCATTTCACCTCATTCTTTGAGGCTCATCTGTTGTGCTTTCACTGTTGCTGACATGCAAGGAAGACCCAGCTGTCAGGGTTCATCTCTTTGCCGTGTTGTGAATAAGCCTGCAGAGATACCGCACCACCAGAGCACCTCGGTGACTTCTTCCCCCGCAGGCAAAGTGCATTTTCTGCTTGACATTTCCTAACTGCCAGAGGCTCAGAGAACAAAAGTCCTATATCCACCCTACATCAAAATGCCGAAAGCGTTTGGGACTGCAAAACATAAGTTCATGCAACAAGACACATTCTCTCCTGCTTTTTCATGAAACCTGCAGAAAGAAGCTCCTGGTTTATTATTCACAATGATTTGCTTTCTGCGTCCTCTCTACCTTTCTTGAAAGCTTGGGCAAAAGATCTTTCTAACCGAGCACACCGACGTATATGAACCTATCTGATTCCCACTAACAGAGATAAAAAAATAATAGATGTACTACAATTCCCCACTACATCAAATCAGGGTTTCCAAAGAAGGAGATACTTAAAATACACTGCATTCAAATGCAAAACGAAGACACTGCCTTCTGCAACCAAAAGCATGGGTTACGGTTATGGTGTTTGGTTAGCACGACCTGCACTCCTCGGGCAGGTTGAGAGGTTTTACAGAGCTCCTCTCATCATACTGGATCTCTTAGCACTTCTGAAACTCCTGACTTTCAAAGAACATAAAATAACAAATTTTCAATTTATTATCAAGTTAGAACAGCTATGACGTGTGCTTTTCATCTGTTAATTTAACAGAAGCCCTATTCTAGTCAACAGGCTGACATTGCATGAACATGCTTACATCTGCCACTGCCAGGTTATTTGGCTCCAATTTTTCTTCCTCTCTTCAATATTTCGTATTATCCCTTTACCTACTGCACAAACTGAACACACCACATGTCTTTTTATTCTTAAAACAAAACAAGCCAAAACTGTAACATAGTAGAGCCTTGCATCGCAAGCTGCTGATAAGCTGGGTCAAGATACTAATGTACGATGTATTAAGGAGGATGAAAATGCAAACAGTTCAAATGGTCCAAGAAGTTAGATTCCCTGCAAGGGAAAAATATCTCCAGAAATTTGGAAGTCTTTCTTGCTTATTCCTATTTTTCTCCCTTTTTATTTGCTTTGCTTTCTTTGATGTTAACAGCTGTGGTTTGTTCTTCATGCCTGCTTGGGAGAACGATGAAAGTTAGTAAACTATATCCATAGTCTCCCCATCCTGTTCCTGTCAGAAAATGTAGCCCACTGAATGCAGGCTGACTTTATTTTTATATATGAAAATGGCAACAGGTTTTTGATCTTGTTGCAGTGATTCTTCTACAGTGAAATATCAATGAAAAATATGATTTTATTTTTTCTGGCTCAAAAGGCAGCTTCAACTTAATCTTACATTTTAAAGACACTATGGGATGGTATACTGGCATACAAATGACTCTGAATAAGGCCACAGCCTTACACAACACCTTGTGTACATAGCCGGTGGCAACACAGGGAAAAAACATTATTCTATAGTCTCAAAATTGAGAGTAAAAATTTGACAGAGTATTTTTGTCCTGACACCACTGCATCTAAGAGAGTTTCTAGCCTGCAGTTTGTTATTTTATTTATATGAGCTTGCCATGTCTCTGATTAACTCAGACCAAAAAGTGATGGTTGTGAAACTGAGTACTGGGCTGAGTTTACCTGAGAGAATTTTTGTAGCAGAAGACAAAGTTATAGGGTCTCTGCTTTCTATACTCATCCTCAGGAAGAACTATTACCTTCTTACTGATTACTCCAGTTTTTGTACTTCTTTCACAAGTGTGTACCATGCACATATATTGAAATATTTGTCTGATTTAGAAAAGTTCTTCAAAGGTAGACATGATGTCTTCTTATTAGGAAACATCAAGATTTTTTTACTGATTTTATTTTTTCTGCTTTTCAAATGTGTAGTTGTGGAATGAACAAATATTTATCTAAACCATCTCTTTTAAGGTTTTAGATTTTTTTCTTCGGAAAAGTAAATACTTAGACTACTTGGCTTAATAAAGTTGGGTCTTTTTCAGCAAAAAAATCCAAGTTTTCCAGAAAAAACTCAATAAATAATAATATGGTTTTATTTTCATATGAACATTCTGAAAGAAAAACACCAGTCATTTGCTGCCTAACATAGCTTCTTGCACACAACACAGAGGTGTGCTGAGCAAAAACTCAAGAGGTGGAAATATGCCTCTGAGCTGGAGTAGACATTTAAGTCCATAACTCCAGGGCAGACCAGGATTTTAACCCTAACAACCTAACAGCTATTTCACATCAGTAGAAAAGCCTGCCTAGGCCAGCGTCACATCTGGGACACTAATCCGCTGCAGACTTTCAGCCTGGAGTTCAGGCATCCCAGAGTCAGGCAGGGACCACCCTCCCAGTGCCCCCACCCCAACCCATCTGTCAGAAAGCATTAAATTAATGCCACAGAATAGTTAGAGCTAAGAGAGATACCTCCAATGCTCAACCAGCTGCAGCCTAGCATGGACTAGCTGCCATAATCTTTCCCAAGATCAGCGGTATCATTTGTATGTACACATCTAAGTGCCCATTTCTGTTTTCCTCTGGATTGTACAATCCAGATCTTAAATTCAGCCATCATTACTAACAAAGCCCTTTAAATCACTCTCTGTCCCAAGTGCTTTGGAGTTTATACCATGCCACCTACTTAGAAAGGTGTATTTTTTGGTGACTGAATTGCAGAAGGCAGAGTAAAGCCACTGTTCCTGGTTCACTGGTGGTCACCTATGTACAACAGGGAGCATTACTGCTTGACTTGAGTTGTCCTTTAAACATCAAAATATTTACCCAAATTATCTTCATACACATTTTTCACATCTTCCAGCTGGAGGAAAATATAACCTGTGTAGTTAGTGAAATATCTTGATTCTCATATTTTAATATTAAAAAAAAAAAAAAAAAAAGAAAATATGGACATGAGAAAAAAAGGCCCAGGCAACAACAACCCTCCCTACCCCCAACCTCATAATGTGATTAGGTAAAATTTCCTTGGACAGTGGAAATTTTCCAGACCAAAAATAGAGGTTCCATACAACTTCAGGCATTGACTTTGCATGATTCCTCCTTAATATGCGTGGAGGGTTTTTTTCCAAAGCGAGATTCAAATACAGGACATAAACCCAAATTGAAATAACAGTGCTGACTTATTTATTTATTTAAGCTGTATTGTGGGCACTTAGGTTTAACTGGCTTTGGGTATACTTTAAAAAGCATAACAAAAATTCTAACATCACTGTGGAGTCCTTACCACATGAATGGAAAACCTTATTCAAAGCACAGATATTTCCTGTTCTTCGTGTAAAGAAGAAAGGATTTGTTAACACAGCGACTGCATTGTTCAGTGAGGGCTCTTATTTAAGTTTTATTAGTATACCACATTAAGAAGTAATTACCATACATCCATTTTAAGCTGCATAATTTTTGCTGGAAAAGAATACATACTTTCAGGTAAAAGTTACTGTTGCTGTGCTGTTGGCTTGAAGAGGAGGCTATATATCTAAATTCACACAAATCCTTCTATCTCCTCATACCACTGCTAATGATTACACTGTACATCCAGAATTTCTATAGGTCAGTGTGCAGAAAAATTTAAATATTTTAATTAGGAAAGAGGAATCAAACAACACAATAACTGATAAACCCAAACATTTAAAAATGAGAACTAGAGACAGATTTAGGGATTCTTGTTCTCTCTGCCATCAAGTCCATTCCCAAATTCTTATTCCTAATTAATTGCCTGGAACTCCACACCCATAAAGAGTTTCAGTCCTTAAAGGCATGCAGTAATTTAGACTAAATCCAAAAGAAACATACCTCAAAGAAATATTCATAAAACATTTTTTTCTGCCTGAGGTATGTCTGAAGATTTAAGATAACTCGTTTAGTAACAGTTAAAAAATATAACCCCGAGGAGCAATCTGATAAAAAGCTCAGGTCAAGAAAAAACACGTTTCATTCAGTTACGCTTCCTGGCAATACACTCATTGAGCTCCTGTGCGGCAGAAACACCAGCAGAGTGGTTGTGGTATTCAGTACGGCCATAGTCTCTCAGCACAGTTGACACACTCCAAACAGAATTAATCAGCAATTAATCAGCAACATCATTACTTTCTTGTGAAAACATCATAATAAAGTAACATGTAACCAAATACGTTTCAGATCTAAAGCCAAAATATATAAACTCTTTATAGACTACCCATATCAAGAGGAACACCTAACTTGAATAGTATAAATAATAAAGTCAAAGGTACTGCCTTTTGTTCCCGAAATCACGATTCATACACAGCAATGTCTATCTATTTCTTTGAGATGGCAATGGAAGAGGCTTTCATTTTATTGTACAACTGCAAAATGTTCTCTTCAATCGTGTAACTTTATAACATTATACTTTTTCTCCTCCTGCTTGGGAGTGAACGTGCAGCTTTGCCCGATGACAGTGCACATGAGAATTTACAGTATGTCCATTTCTTGTTTTACACATATTGGGGTATACTGATGGGAAGCATGTTTCCCGACAAGGAAATGCTGACTTCTGTGAAGGACTACAGAAAGGGAACGCACATGAGAAAGACCTTAGGCATTCAGATACTGAGCTTCTACAGGTGTCACCAACCTGGACACTCTGGCACATAAAGCTGAAGGAAAAGCATGGGATAAAATAAGCACAAAGCTCATGAATTTGACATAACACAGCCTCCTGAGTCAGCAGAACAAATCTCAGGAACTATTGCTGATAACCCTCTAAAAACTTGTATTTACAGGGTTAACATACAAACATGAGATGGCTTACAAATTAAGTGTGGTTAGGTAATGCCTACATTAATACTATGATTTCCACATTTTCTCCCCCCGAGCCAGATCCTGGTACCCTTGTGCAGTGCTCCAACACCCCTCAGTGGCACCCATGAAGTCACACAACAAGGGCCATTTTCAGGTGACATGATTCTTTGGAGTCACTTGAGAATACTGTGTGAAAATTATACTATATTAATTCTCTAGAAACCAAAACTGCAATTGGCACTTCATAAAACAGAAAGACACAGTTTCAGTCCAAGCAACTTAAGACATAGTAATGGAAAGGTCACTGAAATGAATGGATGGAGAAAGGAGACTAAAGAGCATTAGTTTGCAGTTTATAATAATCTGCTTAGATACTTATGTTTTCTCGCGTTAGGGTGGTTTGAGGGTTGTGTATTTTAGTTAGATCCAAGATGTAAGTTATTTTCATACCAGGTAAAACTTCACCTCAGTCTTGGTGCAAAGAGAAACTATTCACCATCTACCTGTGGTTCAGTTGACATCTGTGTGGATTTTGATTCAATGTATGCTACGTGTGGATGTGGTGGAGTGGCATTGTCTGACTATCGTCTGTCTATTTTTCCACTGTTTTTAATGTTCTTTCTTTCTATTTTACCCCGGGAGTCAATGAGTCTATGCTCTGGACATAACTGTGACTACTGTGCATTGCAAGTGGAAGCAGAGATGGAGAGGGTATCATAACATCATTTGGTGAGAACTAACCCCAGTAGCTAATGCTGGGGTTGCAGAGTGAGAGGTTGGTACTGAAGAGAAACACTTTAAACAGTTAGATCAGAAATGAAATTTCTTTTCCATTTAAGTTACATTGCAGCAATTAAATGTGGCCTTATAGAAAATTTGCTTAAGATGCTGCTACTGTGCGTCTTGTCTGAATTAGAAAGTTGATCATAAGAAGCAATGCCAAGATGCTAGCAGAACCAAGGTAGATCTGTTCTGTGATCCATCCAGACACTCACCTCACACCGTGCAAGCCTCATCGAGTCAGGTTTTACTACCTATGAACCTTCTGTTCTGGTATTTGCACAGAAGATGCTTTATAATTGCTCATCTAAGGCCCAATTCTACTCTGAAATATTTTATTACCCGCTATGATAAGAAGCATTTATCAGTTGGCTGCAGACAATTCCTAGACATAATTTTCTTATCTTTTCAGTGCACTATCTAATCACAGGCTTACTCTAAAACCAGATGCAAAGCTAAGGATGAGGAAGAAGAAACAAAGGCATGATAGAAGACAACATGGGGTTAATCAATAGCAATCCTCTCCTGAAGATCACCCCACAAATCATCTCAGAATTGGGAGGTGAAACTCAGAGAGCTTCACAAAAATTGTACCCTCCCCTTCTCCATGCTCACCATTGGTCATATTTTAAGTTAAGGCTCCTGTCATCTCACACTTGTATGTAACTAGAAATTACATAACTTCTGACTTTCGTTTAACCAGAAAAGCCACATAAAATACATATTTTCTGATCAGGTGCTGGCATAGTCAATACATTGCCATAATGAATGGATGTTGTTTTAATCTAAAAAGGAAAAATCAAAGAAACGGGATTAAATTAACTAGATGATGATTCGGTTGCCAATCTAATTTACCAAGGCTGAAATTGCTTTGCAGGGGAGCATACGGGAAAATACAGAACATTTGTTTATGTCAGGCTGCATGATGCAATTTGCTAGAGTTATCACATTTAGCAAAACATAAAAGTTCAAGCCAGAGAATGACAAGCAGTTACTGTCTGGTATCACTGAAGTTAAAAATCAGTGCCCTCATTTAGGTACTGAAGGCTACAAGCTGCCCTGCTGGCTTTCAATCAATCAGTCTCTTAAACTGGAGTCCCTTTGTATTTTCACACTGGGGTCTTTGGTATTACTAAAGCATTCCACTGTCAAAAAGCAGAGTTACCCTTGGCAACAAGTTTTTTTTTTTTTTTTTTTTTTNACTGAACATGAAGATTAACTAGCAGCTGCTGGTGTGCTCTAATACAGGCCTTTCTTCCATTGAAAAGAGGCTCCCTTTTCTAAGGGGATCAACAATGGAAAACTTTGGTGCTTATATAAAAATATGCCCAATGTAACACTTCTCAGCTAATGCTAAATAATTAAGTTTTTTTCTAGCAATATGCTTGGCCTGTTTTCACTAGTCACATCTTAAGTTCAGTGCTAAAAAATTACACAAGATTATAGTTGAGGAAAATCCATTTTTCCCAAAGGCAAATAAAGTATCATTTTGCAATTTTTGCTCGTATCACAATTTCTTCTCTCCCCTGATCATTTTGGTGAGACCTGTGCCCTCCGATTCATCCATCTGAGAGTAACATATCTAATACAGGCTGGATATCTGGGTTCTCTCATCTGTCAATAGAGAGAGAGATTGAGCCATAACAGGGGATGCTTGAGCTCATATTTCAGACACCTCCTCCAAGATGATACAAATGGCTATCTTTGCCACTGTAAGGTCATTTAAGCAGCTGGCTCAGACCTGTAGATAAGTCAACTTAGATGAGAGGAAGCCCATCTCTGTGGTTGGAAATTTACTGTCTTTAGTACGTTGCCCGAGTTTACTTTAGCATACTTAAGAGATACTGAATTTTGACGACATAGCCTAATCCCCAGCATGGGGCTTCTTCCCCATTTCAGCAGTGCTAAACCTGCTCACTCCATTCTCATAAGCAGGTTCAAATAATACACACAAAAGGAGTGCTTTATACAGGAATCCAAGTGTTTAAGAGCTTACAAAAATGCAAGCTACTATCCTCCTTTCCAACACCAATTGCCCTCTAAAATTGGGTGTCCCATTGAAAAAGTTCTCTTACAGAATCTGGGGTATTTTATGCTCTTGAGCACAGCCACATCACAGCCTTTCTGCCAGTATTTCCTCTGACTGTACTAGTTTCAGAAAAACCCAGAAAGTTTAGAACTGCAGGAAAGTGAGTAATTCTTCGAGAAAAGACATGTAGATAGAGCTAAATGACCCTACTACCCAATTGAATTTGTTATTTTACATAAACTGTTTTTCCTACTCTTAATAGTGAAATTCAACATCTGACATGTTTTTGTCTATTGGATTATTACTACTGAAGCCTGGGAACTACTTTCCCTGAGGAAAACACAGTATATTTGAAAGGAATTAAGAAAATATAGAGGGAAATTTAAAGAGCATTGAAACTAGCACAGACATGCTATACACTGAAGCTGAAAAGCTTCACACGACTCGATTATGGCATGCCTGGCATGCAGAATATACATACCATTCCTCCACCAGTATATACTGTAAATTTTCAGAAGTTTACACACAGCATTAAACAATTTGTCAGGTGTAGTGGGAGACCACAGGTATAGACAACTCACAGAAAAATCTAGAGACAGTAGAGGAAATACTCTATCTTAAGGTTTTTAATTGCAGCAGAAAAAACAGTGGAGCACATCGGAAACCTGTGGTTAATGTGAAGCCAAAGTAATGAATCTTTAGCAGATGCAGTTATATTAAGCAATACAATTAAATTAAACTAACAGAAAACAGAGTATTGAAACCTAAGCTAAAGACAGTAATAAAAAAAAGCTGTATCTGTAGAACCACAAGTAGAAAGAGCAGTAAAAAAAAAAAGCTTTGAACATAAAGCAAAAGCTGCATTTACTGAAATAGAAGTATTTCTTATGAATGTGAAACAAATTTTCACTTTCGTGCCACTGCTAAACATCTGCATGATACCAACTCACAGTAAGCAAAAAATAAATTCAGCAAATAGGCAGGAAAAAAAAGTCATCAACAAATAGTCTTACAAACTGTGAAAGTACAGAGAGGCATGTCAGCACACACATATCCACACACATTGAAAATCAGACATCTCAACTGTACAAGAATTAAAGGATTTCAGAAGCTCCAGTGTGCTGCCACGGAATAACTTTTTTTAAAAAAAAAACTGAAAGAGCAATAAGAAAGAGACTTTTGAAACAAGCGATTTACAAGAGGGAGGGTGCTGCAGAGACTCCCCTTTTCGGCGTGTGCTCCTCTGGGTAAGCCCCTCTCGCTCTGCAAGCCCCCGCTCCCAGCCCTGGCGCAGCAGGGACTCTGCCTGCAAGGGCTCTCCGCACCCAGGGAGCTGCCCTCAGTGTGGCTTCAGCTGGGAGACAGAGACCTTTTCATGCAGAGGTCAGTGCACGGACACGCCTGCGTGTCTGCTTTAGCAGTGGGTCCCCCCTCCCTCCCTCCGAGAGGTCCTGCCAGAGCAGAGGTCCTTCCCCAGGTGCAGTCGGTGAAACCAGAGAACTTGCTTTAGGGATGTGATTAAGAGGCACATTCAGGACCAGCCAGAATGACGATATTTACAAAGAACTGCAAAAATCCTAGCAAGAAATAACCTTAAGCCCATCTCCAGAAAGCCTGGGTTAATAAGTGGAATGCTTTTTTTCTAAGAAAGCTACTTCTGAGAAAGCTCCCAGCTAACTTCCATATGTGAGAAAAGTAAAAATCCCTAGGGTAGTCAGCCTGAGGTACATACCACAGCCTGAAGCTCAAAGCAGCAAAAGAGGCCAACGCACACATAGCTGCAGGAGGAGTTTGCAGCCAGGCAGCGATGGGCACTCTCCCATCTGAAGAGCAGCCAGGGTCCACCACTCCAGGACCACCACAGAGGAATCCTGCAAACAGCTGATTTGAAGAAAGGCGATTACCTGCTATTACCTCCCAGCAATCCCTTTCATCTGTTCTTCATATTGTTGCTTTCAAAATTGACCTATTACCCTGATAATTGGTTCTGTTAACAAAAAACACATGGGAGAGAAAACCTGGAGAAGTTCAGCACATTTTCAAGCAGCCACCACTCAGCCACGTAGGCAGCTTGAAGCTGGATGTACTCCATCAGAGTCTTAAAACCAGCTCGGTGCCTGGTATGGTTTGTAATCTGGGTAACTCTTATCACTATTATGCCCAGCTATTGAGAAATCATCTTATTTTGTTTAATTTCTTAGCAGGCATAATGTTAATATGAGTTATTGCTCCAGGAGTTCCCAGAGGCATCGGAGAAGAACTCGCAACAGAAGGCATTGTAGGGACACGTAGGAAGACACCATCTCTTCCCTAGGGAAGAAGTTGCAAGAGATATGAAACAAAGAAAGATTAAACAGAGAAGTCCTAATGCTGGCTGGATGCCCCATTATCACAGTGAAGCTCTGCTCTCCATTGGTATATGCAGCATAATGAGAAATTACTTATCCATGTCCTTATTCTACCTATGAGATTAACACAAGATTACAATCTTATCTCTTGCACAATTTACATGTCATGTAGTGCAGCTTGATCAAGAACAGTCAATGAAAATATGCTGTTTCTCATTACCTGAGGTTCTTGGAAAGCGGCATGAATATTATGTAAAGTGAAAGAAAAGACATAAGGCCTTACATAATTTACCTTTGACTGGTTTTGAGATCCCTTATGCTAGTTATTTCTTTATCTTGTGCTAACAGAAGAACCCAGGCCTTGCAATCACTACCCAGACAAGGCCTTTGATTCACTTCAAATCACAAGCTTGCTCATGCAAGCAATCAGGTGGAGGACCGTGCCTGAGCTACACAGAAGGCAAAGGCAGCATATTGGGACATCTGCAAAAAAAGTTTCTTGTTGCCCAGACAGTCATTCAATTTGGGGGACTTCTTTTTCCGTGAGAAGAAAAAGCACAAAAGAGGAAAGGGGCGTGTTCTGGGCATCCTCACTATGCAGCATCAGAAAAGTTTTATTTGTACAAGCGCCTGTCTGGTCCCATGGACCAATGGCCCATTTCCACCTGGGGGACTTCTGTTGTGCTCCTGGCACACACCCTCCTGATGAGTTTCGGCCGAAGGGTTCCAGTTCACAAGCTCCACGAATGCTTTGTGGCAGTAACCATGCCAAAGTAAGCAAGAATAACTTGAAGATTCCCTTCAGAAGCATGCTTCTCATCCAGACTAAAACACTACTGTAGCTGCACCCTAAGACCAAGTGTTATCACTTACCTAGCTGTTGTACCACTAGATTGTATTTACAAAATATATTTGTTAATGCTTTGAATATGTTCTGCCTGACAGCATGTAGTTACTCTTTTTTAAAATAGTGCATGGTTAATGGAAGTTAAAAAATCCTTTTTAATTCGGAATCTGGATTCAGAATCTGGATTCAGAATCTGGCATTCGTTAACCAGAGATGATTAAAAGTCTTGGCCTCTACATTTAATGATAGGTCTAATTTTTTTGCACACTGTTTCCTTCATTAAAATGTTGTGTTTTCCTGATGAAACTGGTATTTTAAAAAATACATTATTATAAAATGCTCAGAGCAATTTTCAAGAAGAAAGGAATGACAGAGAACAGCTGAACAGTATGAAAAAAATTCTTATTGTGGCCTTTGCACCTACTTGAGACTCCAGATCATCAGCAGATTTACACATATGCACAGCTAAGCACACACTTCCATGGTGCTGGTGGCACACATTGTCCAACAAGAGCTGAACTGGTCTTGAGTGGTCCACAAAATCATACAGGAGGACAGAAATGGCCAAAGTCAGGCCACATGTACGCTATTTAGGTAGACTGAATTATACCGGAGACAAATCCGTACCATTTTCTCAACTTTTTTTTTTCTGTCTGTAAAAATGAGATGTGTAGGTTTGTATGCAAATGGTGCTACAGAAGGAATCCAGAATCAACATCTATGTAAGTATTTAACTAACACAGACAGTTTGATCAGGCCAAATAACTCATCCGTCCTCCCTTTGTGAAATTCAGTCTTTGTTTGCATAGCTAATATCCTCCTCAGTAGCCATAAGCCCCATCCTTTTGTGTATCAGTAGGCTTTAGGAAATGTTTAATCAGTTTGCGAGAGTGCATGGATATAATTCCACAACAACCCTCTATGTGTCACCTACAAAAGTCACATATATGAAAATATAAGTTGTGCCCCTGAAAAGAAATGCTAAGGAAGTGTTTCTACATAATTCTTCTCTCTTTCTGCAATCTTTTTTCTCTCTCTAAACTTTTTTTAAGTGGCAAATGAAATTTGTTTGCTTTTCTGAAGGTGGAAAATTGCTAAGGATTCCACTCTAATGTTTAACTGTATAAAAACCAAATAAATTGCTGATTTCAAAATATGATTTCTAAAATTATAATATTCTTTATACATCATCATAAAAATAAAGAATATAAAACTATTCTGAAAGACTAGTCTGTGTATTTCTGAGCTAAAATCATGTTTCAGCTTCAACCAACCACAATTTTTTTTTAAAATTAGTAACTGCACGTGCAGTCAGGAAAAACATTTTAAAAATAAATTCAGAAACTACAAATAATAAATAGTTCCAGAGAACTTTTTAGCAAAACAGCATGTATCTACAACTTCCACCAAAATTAACATGGAAAGCATGATTCTGATACTACCATTTTGAAGCGCTCTCACTTGAAAGCAGAAAGGTAGGAATCCCAACATACATACTGTATTACAAGCAAATTCTGCTTTTTACACAGATCTGTGAAAGTAGCTGTCACAAATTTCAAATGTGATTAAAGATCCGGTACCTGAAGGCAGAAATTTGGACCTTGCAATTCTTCATTCTGATAAAGTGCAGAAAACCACAATATTTCAGGATAACTATAGGTATTTCTCAGACATACACTGGAGATCACATTAAGTTCTCCAAGACAATTTAAAATTTCAGTCTTACTGAATGCATTGGAGAAATATGACTGACAATAATCCAAAAAATGGAATAGAAATGTATGCTTAATTCATGGGTGCAAAGAAAGGTAAAAACGAGGGCCAGAGCTATCTCACTGTGCTATCTTAAGCAGTTTAAACAATAATAATAAGTTGTTCTTTTAGGAGGTTTTCGGTATATTGCTCCTGGGAAGGAATGTGAGAACCATCTTTCCCCCAGCACTCTTAAGCTTTCAGTTCCAAACTGAAAGAAAAGTTAGAAAACATGTTATAGGAAAACATGTTTATGCACGTGGATTTTGAAATCACCTTGGATCCCACTGAACCTTGTGTGGATGTTTACATGTTTTCATTAATTTTTAAATAAACTACAACATCCATCTCTTTTTTCCATAATATTTGGCTTTTACACACCCGAAGATAACGGAGTCTGTGCTCATGTGATGTAACATGGCATAACTCCACTGCGGTCATCACAAGAGAGGTGACTGGAATCAAATAAGATAATAAATAACTTGGCCCTTTATTTGAACAAACTTCACCATTTAATTATTTTTTCACCTAAAATTACTGTCTGTTAAAATAAATTAATTAAATTTCTATATAAAAGCAGAAACTTGATGGAACATGCTTTTAGACAATTTTACTCAGTCATTGCCAGAAATGTTTACAGACAGAAATAATTTTCAACCTCATTTTCTTAAGGGAGAGGGGGCGTAGGGGAAGAGAAAGAAAGAGGCTCTGTCACCGCGCCTGCCAGTTGTCAGGGCACACCAGAATTGGGTCCTGGGCACACATACACATACACTTGGCCCGTTTTCATTCCAGTAAGCAGTGAAACAAATTTTGAAAGCGCAAGAATTGATTTGAAGCGTAATCATTATCTGAGCTCCTCTAAATTTGCTCAGTCTGAATCACTCACCTTTGTCACATGATGCTTTTCATGTTGTACGGGAATCTTGAACATTTGGCACCAATATGTTGTATCCTTATCTGGTACAGGCACCTGTCTTAATAAAAAGGGCAAGAACACCATATTATAAAAGTCACATTACCCTGCTGTGGAAGCCCAGAGCTTTGGCTGCCACCTTATCCCCAACTCCACATAAACCCAAAACCCGGAGTAACTTACGTCTTTGTTTGTCAAGTCAAAGTATGGCAAAGAGGCAGATAAGACTTCTTCTTTCTCAGGATTCAGTAAACGTAGACTCTTTGTACCACGATTAGACCCATGGTAATTTTGACCTGCTTCTCCCATGTCTTTGTGGTGGTAGGCCCATATTACCCGCACTGTGCTCTCCTAAAATAAAAAACAAACCAAACCACAAACCAAAAAGTCCATAAGGAATAGGAACGATATCTTCCTTACATAGTTCACATAATTCCTACAAAAAGTATGATGTAGGTCTTGCTGTATTTGAACAATGACAATGTATACCAGAGGAGCAGTCACCTACTAACACAATTTTGCCTATAAATTTAATAATGTTTTATACTCATAGGGTTCATTGGAGATATGCAGAAGTTGAATCTCTCTCTGAGATGGTTCCTTCATTAATTTCGTTAATTTAAATCATATCTGCAAATAGCAGAACAGTGTCATAAAGAGGTAACCAACTAAATGCATGAAAATTTTTTTTCTAGAGATGTCACTTATTTGGCCAGCAATCAGAAGGTTTCCCCAAAAAACTTTTCCAGGCTCAACTCTGCAAAGATGTGAATACTTCTGTGAACTGCTATCCTTAACATGCTAGGGAAGATAGACATTCAATTACAGAACAGATTTACATCTTAAAAATCAATCTACAGCCACAGCACAGATCAATTCTCTGTAAACCATTCTCAGATTGCAATAATCACCCTTGAGACAAAGTACTCTAATAAATCCTGAAGTGTCCCAGAATGTTAAATTACACTGAGAATTTGGAGCAGGTGCGAAAACCATAGATCCATTGACTGTCTGGAAATCTGGCAGCTTATACAGCTGTAGTTTGCTTCCTGCATCTTTCAGCTCCTCATGTTGTTATTATTGTGTATATTGTGAAAACAAGATAATGAAAATAATTTTGAACTACTGTAGCAGTGCTTCCAAAATGAGTAGTAAACAAGCCAAAGCATAGAAAGCCTTGCAAATCTCTCTAACCTATCTGTCATTTCCAATACAGAAGTCATCAACTTCATATAATTTAAAATTATGCTTAGGAAACAGTACAGCAGTCCCTAGGGCAAGAGAAGAATTTCCCATTAAAAGTACATTACCATGGAAAGAGTTTTATGATAAAACACTTCAACTCCTCAATTTTGAATAAAGAAATAAAAGAAATATATACTTTGAATATATCTGCTCCAAACTTTTAAAAAAATTTATCTTTAAGTTGAATTACAAGTTAGTGTAAGACCTAAAAAGTGTTTCTCAAGTTGGCAACTGTGGGATATGGGACTTCATGGCGCAGAGGTACCTGTTTCAATCCCGTGTTCACTTGGTGTGTTAGAAATTAGAGAACATAATGCATTAAAGTACAAGGACAAAGAAAGCTGAAATTAAAATAGAAGAGCTTAATAAAACTAGCACAAATATTTTCCCTGGTTAATTTAAGTTGACCAAACATGTTTTGGAAAGTGAATTTCTCTAATTCTGTCCTTTTACTAAGATGAGATTTTAATAACCAGCTTCATAAACACATATAATTTGGCCTATAGTAATTACTTCATCTCTTCACCTACAGACAGAGCCTCTTACCGTTATGCTCTTGTCATTTGTGTCACAAGTGTGCAGTTCTCTGCTAAAAGCCAATATTGTGTGTGTACTGTTTTCCATGGCATATTCCAGATGGTAATCCTGTTGAGGGTCCTTTTTTAGTACTCTGTTTTCATCCGTAAAATAATCCTGTTGAAAAGAAAAGGTGGCCCATTATTAAAATCTAATATTAAACTAAAAATGAAACTTTATGCCCAATACTGAAGCCCCTTAAAACACATCTTTATGTAAAATGCTGAAGTACCAGAGTTTTGTATCAAATGATAAATTTGAGACAGCACTGAACTTTTTTTTATTAAAAGTCTCCAAGAAAACAAGTCTCCTTGATAAGCAGCTTAAAGAATGTCTTGAGCAACTTTAACAACATGCTGCCTGTACGTAACTGCAGAAATAAAGGCTGTACCTGACAACCAAGAAGCCTAATTTATTTATCTTAACTGGGATGTCATGAACTCTGGGAGAAATTACAGAGAGAACGAAATTCACTTAATATTCACATCAACAATATTGTCATTCCCCCTCTTCCCGACTTTTTCTTCATTTTTAATTCCCCACAAAAAGCAAACCTCTTGAATGAACACTGACCTGAACCAGAAGCCCTACGTCTTAACTAGCACGAGAAGTGCTCCGTTCATACAAAAGGCGCTGGGTTGGGGTTAGGTTGGGGTTTTGGGGGGGTGGAGCAGTTTGTAAGAAAGCCGCTCCCCGCCTGGGGTTCAGCAGAGGTATGGTACAATGGAGGAGCGGCGGCAGCGATGCCGAGTTGTTAACCTCCTCACCCCAAATTCCTGCGGTCCTGCGCAGCTGGCAGCCGGCCCTCCCTCTCCTCCCACCCTGGCCACCTGGAAAGGGCTGCCCACCGCCTCAGACGCACCTCCTCTGGTCGCCCTCCTTGGAGTTTTAGGCTGTTTCTGCCTGGTTTGGGATGGGGAGAGGGGCTTTTAACTAATAGAGCTATTTCTTACGCTGAACGGGCTACAGGCAGACACCATTAATTGTGCGGTGTCCTTGGCAAAATAATGCAGCGGCGGCTGTTCCTGGAAGACGTGTACTTCCGTAGCTATTTGGACCTCCGATCACTTTTAGAGAGATTTCTAGCTTCCCCCTTTTGTTAAAGTGGAGGTTACCAAGCTGAAAAATTGTAAAATGTTATGTCCAAGTATTTTGATACTGGTAAAAGTAGCTGATACCTTATTAATTCACTAAGGGATCATTTAGGAGCTGTAATCTTAAACTTAACCTCACCCTAGAAATCTGTGTGTGTGCAAGAGACCACATGCACACCAGTTAGACTTCACAAGCTGGTCTGCCTTTTCTGGATGTACAAATAACTGTATGCCCAAACATTTCATTAAGGTATATTAATTTGGATGAAAATTTGTATAAAACTATCTCAGTCCTGATGCAGTTTCAAGGAAGGAAAGTGTAAAAAGCTGACCCTTTTTTATCACTATGGAAATATTCTGATTTAATCCTGTCTTGCCAAAACTACTGAAACAGTTTGGATTTTTTTCAGTTCTGGAATAAATCTAAATTTCAAAATGTTGAAAGGTACTGAAAAGAGCCCTTTTCCTGTCAGCACTTCTCATGACTACAAATTAATGCATACGTATGTGAAAGGATACACACGTGGAAAAATAATCACCCAAAAGAGAAAAAGAGGGGTCTGGGACCTTAAGTTGTATGCTGAAAGAAAGGGGACTGATGAGTTATGCTTGTTTAGAGGAATAATTTTGGATTTACTTTTCCAGAGGGGAATAATGGGCCTGTTCTGGGATGGTACTTGAAGATGGGTACTTTATGTGGTCAAAACACTCCACTTTAACCCTGCATCAGAGCTTGGAAAGAGGCAGTGTATGTCTATATGCAATACCATCTCTGCACAGAAAACACTCCTCTATGGAATCTCTGCTTCCATCTTAAAAATAGTAAGGGCTTGTCTGGACGAGAAATGTAACCTTGTGAACATCAGCTTTTATTAAAATGAGATATCCTTGCTGAAATGCTACATTAAATTGGAGGCAGGCACCCTTCTACTAGAAAAAGCACCCACACATTGAATTATGGAGGAATACAAATTCAAGAATAGCTTTTCCTTGTGTGAACAGGTTGAAAATCTGCCTGAAACTGCTGTGAAGGAAAGCTCAGAAATGTGAGGCACAGTTAGGTGTGCACACTCAAATATTTTGCTGGTGAACTTCACCATTTCTTAACAAGTCTAGAGGACACAGCCATAACAAAAAAACCCTCTAGTGATATAGCCCTGAATTCCACGAGCCTGCGGGGAGAATGCAAAAATAACTCAAAGAAGTTGTGTAATTAAGGTATTAGCTCAGATGTGCCTTGATAATGTGATTGTCGGTGTAATTATTTCATTCGCCTGGATGACGGTCAAAGACAGGTCACAGCTCTGGCTCACTGCCAGGGGCTCATTTTGTCGCTGCCGGCAAATGCTTTGCGGAAGGTGGTCCCAAAGCCCAGGTCCCACAGAGGACCACACTTCTGCCCACGGGATGAGAGCTGTGCTGGGAGAGCCGTGCTGGGAGAACCATGCTGGGAGAGCCGTGCTGGGAGCTCACAGCGGTGCCTGCCCGGGCGCTCGCTGCCTACCCCTGCTGTCGGTGCTGAACAACACCTCGCTCGGTGACTCACCTTAAGTTATTTTGTGGGTAGATGCTAATCTGACCAACTAACATTAATCTTTCCCATGTGAAAATTTCTGTGAATTAATGAATTCCTTGTCTCTACTTACTTTGTCTGCCTGATATGCGCCACCTTGAAACAGCCCTCGAATATCGGGGTGCTGAGAATACCTGGGAAGCAAATTTAGGTAGTGCCCAGGAAGACAGAGATGTCCATTTATTCCCCAAATCCTACAACTCCACTGAGTGCAGTGGGACTGCCCTAGAGGAATCAAGTGTGAGTATGCTTGCCAGGAGCTATTTAGGAGTTAGTGAGCTGCCTCTATTACTGGTTTTATTTCCTTTGTTGAAAACTATCCAGATGTTCATCACAACAATAAAATCAAATAATGTAACAAAAAAATCTCTGACCAGCTCAGAATTTGATTGCTCAACCTCTCACATGAAAACGGTTTGTTAGCCAGTTTTAAAACAAAATAAGGCCACATTTCCAAGGAAACATACTGATCACCTTCTGTTCACAGAGAAGATTTTAAGTCAAACTACGCAGACTTTGCTCAATTTACCCATCAGACATGTTTGTGTACAAAATGTAATGAACAAAAGAAGGTTATCAAAAATGAAGACACACTGACAAACTGTGATGACACATCCTTTTCAGGAGCATCTTGGAAAAGTAAGAAAAAGTTAGTTGCAGATGTATCTGCATAGATATATGTCTGTGTCTTTATACAACACCTACGCCTCCTTTCAGAGTAGAAAAAATAAGAATAAATGAAAGTCCTGCTCCTATGGCACAGATGCAATCAAAACCACCACATTTGGACAGCCTACGCTCCATTTAAGTCCTTGTGTCTGGTCAAAGGAGAAAGCTGGGTACCTCTGAAGGCCTTTGAAAAGTGACAGCACAGAGGTTGGATCCACCAGAGGCCAGAGAGGGGACATGAGGCAGCGGGACTTCAGCTGAACTGAGGGTATCTAAACATGGTTCAAAAGTCTCTCAGGGCCAGACTGCCGTTACACAGAGCTCATCTCGACTCGCAAGTTTCACTCATTTAATTCTGTAGAGAAAGGAGTGTGATGTTTTCATCAACAGAATTACAGTGCTTCGATATCTATCACAGATAGTCTGAAATGTGCCTCATCTTGGCACAGTTTATTCTTCCTACCAGGTGGGAAAAGTCTCTAATGTGGTGACCTCTTTTACAGATTTGCTTTTGTCAGCCCATACAGTTAGCTAGAAAACCTGTGTCTTTTGGAGGATGGATTATACTGATACAAGTCCCCCTGAATTTCATGGGGTCCCAGCAGAGAACTACAATAATTATCAAGTCCTTAAAACTGAATTCCTGAAACACTCACAGCACAAACCTAACATGGATTTATGGACTGATTCGGCACTTGCATCCAGATTCTTCAGTTTCTTATACACACAAAAGTATAGATCATACGTTAAATGAAGATAGAGTTTTCAAGTTTCATATCAAATTTACAGAAGCGTAAGCATTACAGAAAGAAAAGATAAGGGTGAGACAACTATATTTTTCTCGTATGAATATGTTATTTTGGTTATTTAAATAATGAGTGTTTACAACAGTTTCAGAAGTGTTATTAGTCATGCTACATAATAACAAAGATGTTATTTTTATTTCAGAATTTGCTTATGTAAACTGTTAACATGTGAAACATTTAAAGTTTCTGTCCTCCCTTTGATAATATTGCATGCTAAAATGGCATTTTAAACTCTGGACTAAGTTGTGCAATCAGTCAAATCATCAGGTATCTCCTTCCTCACATTACCTAGAAGTTGAAACAGCATGTGGAAAATGAAAAATCTTCCTGACAGTACAAGTTATTTTATGCTCTTTTCCAGATGTGAAGCCGATCATGTTATACTGTTTTTCAGATCCCATTGACCTCTCTCTTTCTTAAAAAAAATGTTTTGCGGCATATATGGTTTCTGATTGCTGCTCTACAAGCAGTCGGGAAGAATAATTTCTTAAGGATGTGAAAAGAGGCCGCCTTCTCCTTCAAGAATGTAAGCACAGCTGCAGAGAGAAGCCTAACCCCAAAAGCACCACCAGCTGTCATCGCAGACTTGAGCAGGTGTTTATGGGACTCCCTCCCCAGATCTTTACAATGTACCAGATTGTTTTGTTTATTATATCCATTTCCCATCCTAAATTATATACAGCACCTTTCAACCTCAAGCAGCATAAAATAACTTGCAAACTGTGGCCCCGTCCAGCAATCGCCTTGCGGGCTCAGCTTGCGAGCAGCTCTGCCGCCACGATTTATACATGCTGCCCTTCTCTAACCGGGAGATCGCTGCCACCTCAGCAGCAATTTAGCACTTACGAGTGAGTGAAGGGACAAGCTAGGAATGGGAAATGAGGGAAAAACAAGCTGTAGTGCAGCTACTCTTCACCTATGGTTTGTAGCCAACCCATGCAGTTTTGAACATCCCCAAACTACCCAAACTGACGTCTAAGACCAGGGCGGAAGACGAGTTTGGCAAAGGAATTGGGAAGCTGTAACCAAGAAGAAAGTTGGCACAAGAGAGGATCTATCCGAGTATAAATAGGATGGATAAATTGCTACAGTACGCAAAAGAACTGACCAAAACGTTTGTTTGAAATAAGCACCAAGTTATGCCTTTCCGGGTTTCCAAAAAAATAACTGTGGTTAACATTTCTCTTTTTTATTGTTGCATTCAATTTAGATGGAATCCTGCTGCCCATGGTTCCAGCACACACTGGATGTTACCACCAAAAAGAAGCTGGTTTTACATTGTATTTGGCAAGAAGCAAACAGAGCATGAGTTTACAAATAAGCAAACCAAACTTTTTTGCATCCTCAAATAAATTTCAGCTTGAGTTTCAGGCAAAGATCTTACTATGATCTTATGTTAGGGAAAAGCAGAGCCCACCCACAGAAAACTCACATGAAGCAGGACTCTGAAAGCATCACTGCTCTGTATAAGAACACCTTGAGAGCATTCCAGTTGACTGATCCAATCTTGGGATTGGTCCCAAATGAAAAAATAACCACAGAAAGGGTACAGCAGCAGCAATCAGGCAGTTGCAAGAAGTTCCTAAAGAAACTGGGATCGGTAAATTCAGTTGCTGCCCGATGAGCAGTCTGTAATTAATTTACAGATTTATTTTTTTTTACCTACAAAGCAGATTAGCATGAAGTGATTCAGTCCTTGCTAGGAAGGCTGGATCTCACTCACACCGGCAGTTCCGAGAAGCCGCGCACAATTCCTGGTACAAGTCCAATTAACTGGCTGAATTGCACTGGAGTAAATGTGGATTATTTACTTCAGGTGTACTACTAACTTTGACAAGGACAGAAGATTTTTATCTCTAACACATAACTGTGGGTGTGTCTGCATTTTAGATGCAGACATACACATATACACAAAGACACACATTTTCCACTTGTGTATTTACAGAAACATAATGCATGCATGTGTGTGTACATGTACACATATTATCTTTGCAAAAAGAGGGTGTGCGGTTTTTTACACATGAAATGCAATTATTTATTTAGAGCCATGTCTTTCCTCATTCAAACTGTAAGTCAATTGAATACACTTCAGTGTATTTCTTATATCTAGTTAAATGCTGCCTGGGGCGGCTTCCCGGTAACCTACAGCCAGCAATGACACCCCTTGGTTTCTGTGGCATTCCTGGGAGATATAAAAATATCGCCTTCTCCACACACAAATGAAAGACACTGAAATGTGGAGAGCTCTAACTTACCACACAAAGGTGTAAGAAGCACAAGCGGTTAGAAGTTGAAATATGACATTGCTTATTGGCATAGATAATTTGACTTCGCAGCAGAGTCCCGAGGACCTATCTGAGTCTTTACATCAAGAATAAATGTTGATTTAAGAGGTTATATTCCAGTTATATCAGAAGCTATAAAGCTAGATTAAAGGCTGTCCTAACAAACAGACTAGACAAAACATGTAGCAATGTGTTTTAAGGGAAAGAAAACCTGTAAGTAGGAGACACTTGTATGATCCAATCTCACAACTGTACTTTATCACAAGGAACATTCCTTACACAGGAGCCGCATTTAACCAGTACAAGTTTTATTGTTTTAATTACTTTAATTACTTCAATTATGAGGAAGTTTTTTAAACACTTAAGGGATTTTCAAGCACAACTATTAGCAATACTTTTTCCCAAAATTTTTCTAGGTGCCTTAGAAAATCTTGCCTCTTCCTCTCCTCTTTCTAAGATACTTGCTTATATTAAGAATTAAATCCTTCCCCCATTATTTTAAGCCTTTGCATCACTCACGGTGGCTACATTCCCATCCTGCCCCTCGTACTTATTTTGGGGGAGCTGTAAGAAAATTTCATTTTCTTGGTGTTTCTAAAATCCAAAGGGCAAGAAAAAAATGCCGTAAAGAACAAAACCCCCTTGCAAAATAGCCCCCCAAAGCCTGCAAAATACAAGAGCTACAGAATTCTTCTCATCTTTTGTTCACCAACTGTTGCTTCCTTGTCCTAACTATTGTACCTCTGAAAGGGAACTACAAAGCCCCCAGCCAGTGGAGATGTACGCTGGAGTGTCTCTTTATGCCCCACATCGAAGCCAAGAGGGACTCATTAGTCATCTGGAGACTTTGCCCCAATGCCCAAAGGCATGAAATACCTCCAACAAAGCACCAACTGAGATAT
>VYZV01042483.1:103448-118347 GCA_013401275.1 Pandion haliaetus
GAAGAAGTCGGCGGGAGGAAGCCCGGAGGCAAAGGAGCCCTTGCCAGCTCTCAGCCGCTTCTTCGCTCAGTGCGTGGAAGGATGGCCAAGCGGGCGCTCCCCCGTCGGGAGGGTTATTTTTGCTCCGCAAGTGGCAAACGAGGACCCCCCACCCCCCCCGAGTGATTCGCACCGAGACGGCTCCAAAAGCACAGCTCGAAACCCCATCCGCGTCCCTCCCCGGCGCCACCATGGCTCGGCCGGCCTGGCCAGGCAGTCCCTGACACACCAGCAGCAGCACCCACCTCCCCTCTGCCCACCGCCAACCCCACCGCCACGGCGGGAGGAAAGTAAAGATCCCAAAGATGGTTTTGGAGGAATGTTCCCCGGCCGCCTGCAAATCTGAATGGAAAGAAAAAAAAGAGCACAGCACCCAAAACGGGCAAGTCACGGTCCGCAATAAGTCATACGGGCCCGTGAAAGCTCCAAGCGAGATGGAATCAGTTTTAAAACGAAGTTACGCTGTTGTGTAATTGTGTTTTGTTCATGTCTAAACGAAAGAGAAAGAGCCTGGCACTCAACAGGAATTAAACATTCATTCTATGAAAACCAATCAAACTAGTACATAAGGGAGATTAGTAATGCTTCCTTTCTAGGCTTTTGCATGAAAATATTTCACAAATATCACTGGAACTTCCAGAATATCACCACCTACTGTGATGTGAGGAATACATCAAACTACAAAACAACGTCTAGAAAAGAAAATGCTTAAAAAATGATAAGCACCAAAAATTACAAGAAATCAGAGAAAAACAATAATTAGATACTGGTGGAATGAAAATCATTTTTAAGGGGAATAGACTGGTGTGACCTTTCTTCCAATTACAGCAGTAACTTCAAAGGTACAAACTCAGATGACTGACAAAATAGAAAATGGTGAGATGCTGAGGGTTTAGATTCTCTTCTAAAAAAATTGCTAACATCTCTAAGTGGATGTGGATAAATTTAAGGAGAAACTGCAAGCGCGCAACACGTCTCGAGGCCAAAGGTGTGACGTCAGCACTCAACTGGGGGGATGCACCCTTTGTAAAACTGTGTGTTAAAGAAGGGGCCCTTAGGAAAGTTACAAAAGAATATGTTTGTGTTTTCTGGGGGCAGGGACAAAGAAGGAATGAAGGATGTGTCTTAAAATTAGGTTTTTTCTTAATAGTCTTATAAGACTGTATACTATGTTCTTACATAACAGAAACCCTGAGATAAAATTTCAATCATGTGGACATGAGAAGCTCATACAACAGCTTTGCTCTCAGAAAGAACACTTGAATTACACATCTGGTAGGAGAATTGCTGCCTTTCAACCACAACAATGGTCACTGAAGTCTAACTAGTGCTTGCTATAGCATGCATTGTATAAGTGCTTGCACAAAATAGTGGAAAATACTCACTTTAAAGTACTCCATCATGGCTCAGTTTGGTAAGGTTGGTACTAACGACATTTTAGAAGCCTGTACACAACATGGGATATTGTTACATAGGAAAGGATGATGGAATATCCCATCCAGCACAGCAAGAAGAAATAGGGTTCCCTGGCCTGGATGCGGGTGCCACGAGGGAAGCAGAGCTGGAGGGAGGTGTGCACCGTAGAGGCTGTTGTCAGTAAGAGCTGCGCACCTCCCCGTACGAAAGCCCGGCCTCCGGCTCCCGCACCTCCGTCCAACTCCCTGCTCCTCTTACGGCAAACAGGCACAGACAGAAAACTGACAAACAGGCTCCAACGAACTCAAACTTGGGGTCAGCTGAGATCATTCCAGTCATTCAGCCAAAAGCCAAAGCAGCAGGATCATTTAGTGACTTGGACAAACTGCAGTATCTCAGACAAGCCAGAGGTTTGTTATAGTGGGTCTGGTAAAAGTGGTAACACTCACGGGAAACAGCCTGGTGTTTCTGCGGAGCTGCAGGGGCCTTCGAGGGTGGACAGCCCCCACACAGCCCAGCATGCGAGTGTCCTGTGTCGGCAGAGCCTGTGGCCAGGGTGTCCCTGTTCCGCAGCTCTGGAGCTAACCCCAGATTGCTCCTGGGCTTTATTTTCTTTTGCGGAGAAAAATGACATTTTGGAGGCTGAGAGCTGGAATGGAAACAATACTCGAGTTCTTGAAATCTCCTGTGGGACTGAACGGTCTCCCCTCCGCACAGCTTGAGGGTCAGTCTGCTGCTTCTCAGCTGCTCTGAAGCCCTTATTCCCGAAGCCCTTGTGACCCTTTACCAAAACCTGGGGGTGCTGGTAACCTGTCTTCCAGCAATGGAAGCCCACTCAGCAGCACTGCTCTCCCCATCACGCTGGCCACGTTTAGACTAGTAGAAGTGCAGGAATAGCAGCCCTATTGCTTTCCAACCACCAGCAGTTATTTTTCCATTAAAACAAACCATCCAAACGGTTTTGCAGAGCTGCACACTTGATCTACAAATGCTGTGACAAAACCAACCTTTTTCAACTTGCTGCTATTTATAATCCCAAGAACAATACTCATGTAATAAAACTTTCCTAGTAGAGTTAGAAGAGGCACTTTGTGGGCAGAGTAGTACAATTCCCAAAACTCACATTAAGAGGCTTTGGTGACTTCACTAAAAATTTTTTGCATCGTTAGGAGACCAAACATACGAAGAAAACACAGTCTAAATCTGAGCCTTGGCCTAGAAGTAATGCTGCTGGCAGGAGCACAGGGCGACATCAGATTTCCACCTGAACTCAATCCCACTGCTTCTCTTCTCAAGGAAAGCAGTCACCTAACCAAGCACAGAAAGATTCAGCAAGTGTTTTTCTGTTTAAAATCTCTTACTACCATTAGTTAGGATGATCTTGTCAATTGCTCCCTCACATCAATGCACAGCAAGGTTCATATATTAAAGTACTGACTGAAAAATGGCACCTGCATATCACAAATACTTGAGGAAAAAAAGCACAAGATCTATGAAGCATTAAAAGCTTACTAAAACATAGACGTATTTTGATACAAACCAGTGCACTTTGCTGTAGGAAACACTCCACCCATCAATTCCCAAAACTGTAAGGAAGGAAAGAACATGGCACAGCTGAAACAACAACCTGTGACTGTCCAGAAGAAAGCTGGCCCTCAGCTACTGAGCTAATTAAGCTGTGTAAGAAACAAATCTTAAAAATCACTTGGAGCCAACAGTGACACCGGGTTTCATCCAGAGCAACAACATGACTGTCTCCCTCGAACACACCACTTACATAAAAAACACTCCTGCACCAGACATCCCTTGTCTAATTACTATAGAAACATTTGAAACTGGCTGCGTAAGGACCTTCTCTGGTCCTGCAAGAAATGCATGCAAATGAGTTACATATAAGCACGGCACCAAGTACCTGTGAGTAATGCTGTGAAGAACAGTACACAGCAATTACTGTAAAAAAAAAGAAATCTGCTACGAAACCTGTGCAAAAAGCATTTAAACTGTGTATACCCTGTGTGTGACAGATGGACAGACAGCTACATTTTTAATTATACGTGTATTAACTTAGTAAAGATATATATGAAGCATAAGTCACCATTTTAAAATGGTACAAAAAGGTACGTATGTTAAAAGGTATTCCTCTTCAGGGAACATCAGCTCCAGAACAGATACACTCAGTGAAAAGTAAAAAAAAAATTGAGATTGGGTTAAATTCAAACAAAAGGGAACGAATTCTTCCCCACACCTGAGGAGATACGACCGTGTAGAAATGCCATGGCTGAGGTATCCCCTTGTGGCATTTGCTGTGAATCAGCTCCCAGCATTACACTGCGTGACTGACTGCAGCTAAGTGCCTCCTTTTGCAGAGGTACTTGTAAAAGAAGGGAAAAGACAACAACCACAACCAAGAGAAATGAGAGAGTCTTTGCTGTAAAGCCTGTCGGCTTTTCCAACTGGTCTAATAAAACTCTTGCCCTCCAATTTTCGCTCCCAAGAGAAGTAAGAAGTTTTTATGAACTTGAGTCGAGGTATTTGGAAATCTGGCAATGTCTGCAGAAACCAGCCTGCCAGTGTGGAAAAGAAAGCTAAATCATTCTGCTAGTGCCCCGAGCATAGGATCAGGAAAATAATTTTTTTCTAACATTGATTTTATTTTTCTGTCCTCAGGCAAGTCATTTAAAACATCAACTGACATGAGTGCAAACTCATCATAAGAATAGCTGAAAGCATACAAGTCTTTATTTATACTAGTTTGAGATTAACAGAGCATTTAAAACATAGGTGGTAGGGAGCATGAGAGAGCTCCAAATCTATTCTAAACTCAAGCCAACGTCAAGCTGCTTCACGAACGGAAACGCAGAAATGGTCCACCTCTGTACTCACTGGTCCCTAACATTGCTTCCAGCCCCAGTGATTAATATAGATAACTTCATAAGAAGAATTTGTATCTCCCTGGTATGCCAACCTGAAAGCAAAAAAACTTACTACCCCCAGCAAAAGAAAAGAAAACTGCAAACCAAGTACATAAAATGCATAGAAAGAGAACTAAAGAGACTTACAAAAGCCTTCATGCCATTACTCTGTTTACAGCGATCAATTAAATTGTAGGCATTTTCCATTTTACAATGTAAAAATAATTTTCAAGTATTTGGGAAATGGAGTGGAAAAAGGACAAGGGGAAAAAAAAAACTTTAAAGAGCAAAAGATAAAGTAATAGAGCAAATTCCAGAAAAAATATACACTGAAATGCTGGAGAGCTTGTAACCCGACTTGGACTGACATTTTGCTTTCAGTGGGCTTCCATTTTCAGAAGACACAATGGAGCCAGATGCTGCCCCTCTCAGAGCTAGTCAATGCCTTTGATATCTTTTCAGAAAAACAGAGGAGTGCATAGGAACGGTAAACACACAACTTCTGGTGTATTTACGTGGCCACGGTGCTGTTCTCCTAAGCACAGCTTCAATAAACATCAATAAAATAAGCACAATGCTCTGTTCTCCCACCTTAATTGAGTAGGTTAAGACAAAACAGTTGTTCCCAACTTGAAGGTTTTTTCTCTAAGTCAAATACTTTAAACAAATATTTAAGAGCAGCCAGATCAGCGTGTGTGCCCGAGGAAATGTTTGGCACTGGCGGAGGCACAGGTGGAACATTTCCACCTTCCTCTTGATGCAATCTTGGCCTTGGATCAAGAGAGAAGAGTTTTCCAGCTCCTCTTGCTTGTGCTGGTAGTAATGTTCCCTAGGAGCTCGTCCTGCTGGCTCAGCATTTCAGAGACAATGTCAGGTTCAACCCACAAACCTTCCTGCTCTCGGTCCCCCATCTACATTGAACACAAAGAGGATTGTCAGTGAAGGTGGGCTTATCCTGCATAGCTGTTCTCCCACTGTAACAAGCTCCCAGCTGGATCTGCACGCTACTTCTCCAACCCTCTTGCATCACGTTGGTGTCAAAATCTGGGTTTATGGAGGTCATTCCAATGGAGGATAGAAGTCATTAAATTAAAAAGGTAAGTGAAAGGTGCTTACTTTCATTTTCACAGGTGAGAACAGATTTCTTGTTGCCCTCTGTTAGCAAAATGGTGTTGCCATTGGCTAGGTAGTTTATAAAATGTTTATAAAAGACTTTGCCTTAATTAATAATGTATAATCAATGTTCATGAATTTGCTGCATGTAAGCTAAATTGCATAAGAGAATGGCCAGCAGGCTCTAACCCAAAGTATGCCACAGAGCACAAGGTACACTAGAAACAGGCTGAAACCAAACCTTTTTATGCCTCTGGGATATCCTGTTGCCTGCAAATGGACAGAACAGACAGCTCTGGCTGGGCTGCTCTCTAGCAAGAATTCCTCAATGCGACAACACACCAGCATGGGTAAATTAGGCGTTAGGTCACTACCCATCATCAGGCTAAATCTTCATAATTAATTGACTCATTAAGGAACAATAGAGAGGCATCATCTCTTTGCCCTTAGCTCCCCAGCTCCTGTCAACACCTAGGAGCATCCTCAACAAGGTAGCACCAGGAGGCAAAGTGCATCTCTTCCTTCCCAGAACTTGCTACCATCTGCTAAACCTGGGTATTCCACACAGCACTAAAACCTGCCATGTTTAGTTTATGTACAGGTGTTACAGTTGTAATGTGTAGGCCTGAATTAATGAGAAAATCATTATATTTAATGAGTATGAAAACAGCATATATTTTGGAGAGACACCTCTCTAACTTTAAATGCACACAAACCATAGCTGAAAACTTGAAAAAAAACCCCCAAAATTTAGAGTTGCATACATTAATTTTTCAAAACAAATGAGGTCTGAGGCTTCTGGTTTTGGGTGGTTAATGGTACACCTCTAAATTGGTTTCTCATAGTCCCATTAGAAATTCCATCCCTAAGATTTTGGTGATTACACAAAACACCTGGCTGGATTAAACACTAAAATAATTCCTCTTTTTCTAATACTTCTTCATCTACAAAGCACCTCCTATACTCTTCCTCTCCTATGGCCAGATAAATCCATTTATTTGAAGTAGAGACAGAGTGCAGGAAGCCAGCCAGCCCCAGGAAGAACAACCACCGGTGCCAGGTGGACTTTCACTGCAATGACACCAGTGAAAAAAATTGAGTCAAACTGCTTCTCTCTGCTGTATCTTTTTAATTTCAAACACAAGTAGAAATCTGGAAAACCAAGGTTATTAAACTCATTTTTTTTACTAGTTATAACAAGATTGTAGAGAGATTATCATAGATTTTATTGGTTAATTAAATATTGTCTGTTGCTATCTCCACATAATACTTAATTTCTGAGAGACAGAGTATATGCTAATGGGTTAATAATGTTTTAATATTAACATCTCTTTTACTAAAAAAAAAATAAACAATGCAGGTTGTCAATTGTCAGACTGAGAATAGACCTGTTAATTTTTGTATTTTTTTTTACCTTAAGACAGACTGGCTAAAATCAAAATGAAAGTCTTTATCAGAGTAATGCACTTCCCAGGTGAGAATTAACTTCCTGACACCACCTAAGCCAAACCCTGACTCCAGGGCAGGATCACCTTTTACCTGTGTCAGACCTGAGAGATGTCTGACTACCTTCCCCTTCACAATGTCCATCAGCGCAGATTTTTTTCTCTTCTCCTCTCTCCTTCTCCCTTTGGATAGAATCGACTCCAATCCATCACCATTCTTCCTATGGGAAAGCTCTCATTAGGTGGCTAATCTTGGAAGCAGTGATTTAAGCCCATAACTGCTGTTCTGCACCTTATGTATTTATTTGACTCTGTGGAAGCCAACACAGCTGCTCTTGGAGGGGAGGAAGGCGCTTCCCAGTCCCTACCCCTCGCTGCCTTGGTCTCTGTCTGGATATAGTTCAGAAACCAACTGTGGGGGTATAGGTTTTCAACCTATATGATTTTTGTAAGAATCTGAAGACCATTCCTCCTGTGCAGCCTTCACAGAGCTCGATAAGCATCCAGTTTCCTAAATCTAAATGAATGATCTCTATTTTTTTCCTAATTGGACAGATGGGTTCAGAGAGCATAACTTACCTCTGGGTTTAATTTCCCTCTCTTATTTATAATGTCAAAATTAGCAGAACAAACACAAAACAGAAGGAGAGCAGGGGGTGGGACTTGGTGCCTTGGGGGGATGTGTCGTTCTGCAGAAGTGGAGAGCATCCCTGTGCCCTACCCTCTGTGCAAACAGCCTGCATAACCAGTCAAAGTTATAAATACACACATGAAACAAAAATGTAGCAGAAAGAGGGTGCCAAATGTACTACATCCCTTGGACAACAACGGTAGCATCTGTCTTCCCAACAAATTATGAAGATTAGCTCGCAGTTACTCCATCACATAAAAGTTTCCAGAATTTTTCAACACAGCAAACTATTGAACCCAATCCTGTTTCCACTGAAGTCAGTGGTAAATTCCCAATGCAAACAGGAGAAGTAACCTTGCTTTTGAGAAGGAAAACATTCCTTGGTGGAAAAAAAATACCCATCTTTAAAACTTTCAAGCACTCTGCTGAGCTGAGTTTTTTACTTAGAACTGATGCAATACATTTTGCTCCTGTATATATAACATCCCCCCCAACCACTTACGCACACACAAGATAGCTTGTATTTAAGCAAACAAAAAAGTTTTGTCAAAATGTGGAGTTTACAAATAAAGTGTATGCATATAAATTGTACGCATATAAAGTGTACACATATAAAGTGTACACAGGTTGAGGAATGACATTCTTGCCTGCTGATTTGAAGGTAGGTTTACTGTAACATTTCCAAAAGATGGTGTGCAGCATGGTCATCCTTAAAATGTCTGGATTTTTCTCCTGGATTTGTTGAGTTGCTTGTGATGGTCATAGATGCTTTTGACAAGTTTCAAACCTAGAATGACAAGCACTGTTACTATGAAACTGAAAGGAATATGACAAAAAGTAATGAAACTGAAATCCTTAAAATTACCTCTTGACATTAGTGATGTCAGTAATGGATCACTAACTTCAGAGGACACAAAGCAGACTTGAAGAAGGAATAAAAATATGCAAGACCATAACAACAAGTGCAGAAAAAAATAAAGTCACAGGTATGTGATAGAAAAAGTACCCTGGAAGCAGTGATGCTGAAAGAGACTGAGGTTTCTTGCTAAGTAATCTACTGAGCAGGAACCCCCAGCATGAAAAGACAAGAGAGAGAAGAACCAGCTGTGCCTCCAGGGAAGGAGGCAAGCATTGCTGTGCCCTGTCCCCTATGCCAGGGTCTACACACTGAAAAGACAGTTAAGAAACTGAAAATGTACTGAAAATGACTGAAAGACTCACCAAAGGCCTCAAAAATCTCCTTCCATTTCTCAGCTCTGAGTCAAAGGTAAGGGATGAGTCGATCATGGCCTGTAAATACCTATGGATAAAATTACAGTGCAAAAGATAATCTCTAAAGATATCACCCAACTGTATCACTGAAAGCAAAAGCTGTTCAAATTCAAAGCAAGAAGGACAACTGTATGGAAAAGTTAAATGGTACCCATAAATGCCTGACCAGCTTCCCAAAAGACGTGGTGGGTATTCAGGCCCTGCAGGCTTCAAGGCAGGGCCCATGGTCCTATATGCAGGTGTGTGCCAGCTCAACTGGGAGCTGTGAATTGCATGTAGAAATTTCTGGGTGATGTTTCATGGTGAACAGACATCAGAGTCACAGTAGCTGTTCTAGCCTCCACATAGGCAGGAGAAATCAGGATATAGATTTTAAATAAAAAATCTTCATGGGAAAGCTAAATTCTGATGTTTAATGACAAGTTATCGTTGTACGATATTTTAATTGATGTAATACAATCTGAAGCATGTTCGGGCTGCTGCACATGTCCTGTTCTGCACATGTTGCAGCATCTGAGCTGGGTAGACTAGATACTCTCCCAGTCAAATCCCAAATATTCACCATCACTTTCCTGGGCAGGAGTTACCATTTTTCCCCCATCTCTCCCTTCCTTCCCTACACTGCTTCTGCTCCTCAGTTTACTGCCCTAACCACTCCCTAACCCAGTGCTTGCCAAATGAGTGAACGCAAAATCATGCTTTTAAAGCTTTTAAACTAGCCTAGTTCATTATATTTTTGACAAGAAATTACTTTTTTTTTTTTCCAGGTTTGTTATATTTGTACGAGGAAGTCTTGTAATCGCTTTGCAACACCACCATTCCCCTTCTCAGTATCTGGCTGTGTAGAGAGGGGTCTGCACAGATGGTTTATGACCATACGAGAATGTCTTATCTGGTGAAATATTCTCCCATGCTCAGTTGGGTCATTTAAGAGTTACTCTAATAGAATTATTTATACTTTTGCATTCTTATTCTTTTATAATACAGCTATGTTGAGGATACAGTGTCATCAGTACATATTATTTTATGAATCACCGACGTTTTTTCAAAGACGTTATGCACGTGTTGCAGAAGAAACAATAAGTATGATGGAGAGATTTGTAGTCCAGACCACAGCAGATCACAGACATTTCTTCTAAACATCAGGAGAAAAGCACCTGTCAGATGTTCCCATATGAGCACTACTGTACAGATTTGCAGCCATCTAATATTCACAGGCACAAACATTTTCAAATTGGGGCTCACTTCACCAAAGCTGGAGTCTTCCAAACAAAACTAAACAAATCATTGCTTGGAACACACAATAACAATCCAAAGCATGAAAACGTGTTATTTCAATTTTTGGTGATAGGTTTGTTAATGTACCCATGAGACTGAAGCCTGAAACCCGTACTTAAATAAGCAACTTTTCTACGTGTGACTGTACCAGCTGAACTCAATAGCCACAGACTGTTTCCGGGGGCTTCTGGGTGGGGCTGTATTTATCACTTTCTGCTGGTGATATGAATTTGGGTCCTTGTTTGCTTTATAAGCCACCAGATGACTCCAGGCATGCTAAGCTGCATGGATGTGAGGGGAGAACAAAGATCATACAGAAGGGACTGCCCATTTGCTGGCTTTTGTTTTAACTGAGGCTTTAATTACTTTTGTATTCGTCACAAGTCAAGATATTAATAAAATACATAGAATATCCTATTTTGACAGAACATTGCTGGGCTGCAGCAAAAAGAAACTACCTCTTCCCATAACTGAGCTTGCTTTGAACTTCCAGGAGCTGCAGTTCTTTAACATGAAAAGCTGACAAGTAAAAAAAAAAAATATCTTAAATATTTATTCTAATTTAGGAAAACATTTGCTTTTAAATATGAGGCTCAAGCCTGATTACTTGATTCCTAAATTTACTTCAGATCAGGTTGTGGCTACCTCATGGTTGGGGTGGAGGAAAGCAGGGAAGAGTTTGCACAAGAAGACAGGGACCCCCACCCCCCACCACTTACTCCTCTACAGAAGTGCCAAAAAAGGAGGTGTCCTTTCCCCACTCCCAAAGAGAAAAGACTTCTATGAGAAAAAGGCATAAAGATAGGAAAACAGCTCCGATCCCCATTCCTGCAGGCTTAGGGGTTAGAGCTGTCCAGTCTACAAAAGCTGTAAATCAACTGATCAACAGGAGTGCTTGTTTTGCAAAGCCAGTGGCTCTGGGGGTGCACTGGGGGCTGGGCAAACAAGACTTCTGCAGCAATTGCACGAGCAAACTATTAACAGTGCAAATATAAGAGCAGTGGCTTTTGTGCAAGCTGGGTACAGGAATACGTATGTACAAAACAGTCTTTTCAAACCTCCCTCCTAATGGAGGTCAGAGGCATTCCCAAACTGAACTTTTGCAAAGGATTGGGTTTTCTGCCTTAAATGCCCCATGCTGGTGCCAAGATTTCAAGCAGCTGACTTGGGTGATGCTAAGTGATGACATGGCCTGTGAAGCACCTTGCAAACAAAATTTTTCCACAGTCCATGATTTCTTTATGATACAGTATTTTGAAGACAAGTAATGTTTTCATACACTACTCTAGCTGACAGCAGGAAAACAAACTTTTTTTTTCCTCCCATTTTCCTTCCACCAATAAGAGGAAAATCACCCTACTGAGATCAACTGGATACAGAAATTGCTCAGCAGGGAAAACTACAGGGAATTACAATCCCTGCTGGGGGGGGTGGGGGGGGGAAATTCCATTAAAGAGGATCTCCATTTCTTCTTTGGGAAGAGATATATGATAAAGTAAGACAGGCCACAAAGAGCAGTGTTGGGGAATCTCTCTGGGCACAGAGAAGCTCTACTTCTTCAGGGACTGGTCCCAGCGGCTCTGCCCGGGTAACTCGTACTTCTACCACTGCTTCGCAGACAACCCATCTCTGAAGCTAAGCCCTTTAAAGACACCAGTTCCCAACACCGCATCTTCCTTTCCCAGCTGACACACTGCTAGCACTGATCAGCAAAACTTGCCAATGGCGTTTACTTTCGGATGGCCCCTTGCCCTGTTAGTGTTTTACAGATCTGCTTTAAAATACCAATACCGCTATTGCCAGCAGAAAATTATTTGTTCTGGCAGTGTAACGCTCTGGAGCTCACGCATCTGGGCCCATAATAGTTGTGCTTTTGAAGCAGAGCTCCTCGAGGAAGCAGTGAATTCAGTGCTCTCCCCCAAACCCTCTGTGGAAGCTGGAGACGGCGGTCACAGTACACATCCATCTGTGGTCACAACCTCAGAAGACTCATGTGATACCAATGCTGTTGTTGACCACTTCTTTCCAACCTATTTGCACAATATGTCATTTTCAGTAAGTAGTGGCATTTCATAGACTTTAAATCATAATGTCTTTTTTGTTTAGCTTCATTCAGCTCGCTCTGTTCCTACAAGCCTGACATTGCAACAGGCAAACTCTTAGTTTTCCATTAAATAGATGGTCTACAAGTAATGAACTTTGGTTTGTTGGCACTGTACTGTAATTTCACAGTGCTAAGTATAGATCAGAGTCTGACTCCTCAGCATTTTTCAGGAGCTTCTGCATTATTTTAACACCATACTCTTGTTATCCTTGGTAGGATAAGAGGTTACAGCCCAACCCCAAACTTCCCTGCAAATTGCTAGTTTATATGCTCACAGCCTCTTGTCAGAGATTTGTCTGTGAAGTACATCACTGCTAGTTCAAGAGACATCCACAGTCACCTGCTTATTCTTCCAGCAAATCTTGATCTGGCCTAATGATCTAAAAACACCCTCAAGGGTTTTCCAGACAGCATCTGCGCATCTTGGGCTGCAGATCTTGGTCCTTTTTCCCACTGTGTACCATCAAACTGTGCTCTTACAGCTGGTGGAAAAATGTCATCAATGGGGTGACTGGTGTGCAGGTGGTCCAGGTTGCTCTGGCCCTCTTTGAGGGAAAAGGCAGCCTAGGTGGGAACGCCATGGAAGCATCTCAGGCTTCCGACTCTTAATACTAGGCTGTTGCTGAGTTTCAGGCAGACAGTTACTGTTTGTTGGTTTGGGGTTTTTTTAATAAATTATTTCCCCATCACTACCTCGAAAGCAGCATGGTTCTGTGGTGCAGTTGTCACTTGTTTTTGCCTGAGATGACACCTACGCACCAGCCCAGACTAGCCCCAGTCTTGTGCCATCCTCTTAAGTCTACTTCATCCCCTTGCCCACAGCATCTTCAACACAGTAAACACTCAAGTTACTTTGGCACACATTAAAAGCAAGTCAGTATTATTAGCACCATAATGACTAATAGTCATTAAGCACTGCTCAGCACGGTGGGAAGTATTCTGTAATGCATATCCACAGAAAATTTTGCAACCCTGGATAAGTAGAAAAAACAAAACAACAAACAGCTCTTAAACAGAGCTTGTGTTAGAGGCTGGGTTAAACCATGTTAAATTTGCATTCTCCTTTCTCATTTTGATTTACAAACCCCGTATGTTTTTTTCTTTAGTGCTCAGGAAGTTTTGATCAGACAAATGGTTTCCTGATAAAGCATTTGATAATGTCATACTTTTTGCCTGCCTTAAATGCTTCTGGGCTGATTTTGTTAAGGACCACATCAAAAGATCCTCTGTGTAGTTACATGGCAAAGCCTAACCAGGAAAGACTGAGGACCAAGCTGAGGAAACTCATCCCTTCTCCCTTTAGGAACAACTACTGAAGGCCAGCCCAAATTTGGGGCTCAAAAAAAAAAAAAAAAAGTTTTAGTTGCCAGATGAAAATATTCAAGGTGTCCTTGGCATCAAAGAGCAGCATGTCAGATAAGCATAAGATTTTGCTACCTTCAGTACCTGCTGTGGTATTTTGAACACACCTTTCCAAAAATCAGTCTTGATCAGTCTTGCCCTTGTGTTCCTTTGGGGACTGGAGTTGCTGCATCCAAGCGGAGAACGCAGCTTGGGGAAGAATGCTTGCTAGAAACATCCCAACAGAATAGCACAGGAGTATTGCAGACACAATTTTGGTGCAGAGGAATTGTGGTGAAAAGCACAACTGAAGAAACATACATTGGGAACAGCCCGTTTCCTTCACCAGCACCTTCCCGATAGAACAGCAGAGATGAAGAGGCACAAAAGTACTTAAGAACCAGAAGTAATTAAAATACCAACACTCCTGGAGCCTTTGCAACCTTAAGGATGCTGTCAAGGCAAATATATTTATGCCTTCCTGAAATTTTGAATATGAATTAATAAAATATCTGACTTGCTAAGTGTCTAAGTTTTTGAGAATGGTATATATTTTGTCTTACAACAACTCATGCATAGCCAAGCTGAATTATGCCTGTGTATCTCAATTTCTTGATATTACTGTGATGCCATTACTTTAGTCTTCTTAATCCTTTAACAAGCCTTCCTAACACATCCTGCCTCTGCTCCAGTCCTCCTTACATTTTTCTTTGCTCTGCACACACCCCTCCCAGAAAACAAGAACATAACTGGGAAGTCAAGAAAAGTTTAGGGATCTGAGCACTTCCTTAGACTTATAACAAAAATTACTCCATCAGTCTACTGAATCCTCAGGATGCGAACAAAACACAACATGAAGAAAAGCTCCTAGGTTTGTCCCTCCCAAAGCTGTAAAACAGCAACAGCAGAGATGGTTTTTCTGGCTGTAGAGAAGACCAGCTTTAGAAGGCTATTCACAGAAGAGTAATTTCCAAAATTTGAGTCATCTGTACTGGGTGACAGTCAGCCACCATTTATCACCCAGAACAATGTTGCATAGTGTTACCGAGCACAACCCTCCACAGTCATATCCAGTTTCTCAAAACTACAGTTGTTGTATTTGCCTCTTCCCTTCTCTATAGTACAAGCTATAGAAAGATCCTTTTCTGTCTCCCCTACCTCATCCTCTCCCCTCAAACATTTTTCTTATTTTCATTTAGTCTTGTGGTCTTTATGTAATATTTCTGGGTTTTCAGAGCTCTTCTAGTCTATGTGCATGGTTTACAAAATATCCCTTTAGCCTTTTCATGCAGAGCTGTGTTTGCAAATGGATGAATCACAAACCTCATACTTTTTTTTTTTTTTTTTT
>VYZV01042483.1:118366-138666 GCA_013401275.1 Pandion haliaetus
TTTTTGAGAAATAATTTCTACTGAAAATCCAGAGGAGCTGCAGTTTAGCTAGAGAGTTTATAGATATCTTAGGTCTGGGGGAAAAGAGAAACTTGAAGTCAAACTTCCACTGTCCTGGCAATGTTCAGAAGTAAAATGGGGCAGGGCAGTGGGCAGAGGAGATGACAGGAGGGTTGGCTGGCAAGGAAATGCTTGGTTCACGGGGCACTTGCCTGTTTTCAGGTGCAGTTCTATCATAAAATTAGAACTGTAGGGATTAAAAAAAAAAAAAAAAAAATCCCACTCCAGTGTCTGCCAGAAGAAACAAACTGAATTTTCCTCTTCACTGGGAAGAGATACACTGAGATCAACGCTGCAACTGGTTGAGAAGTTCATGGAAGTTACTGAATTGATGATGTCAGATTGCTCCATCACTGAATGCCTTTGACACCAAGTGAATAAAATGTTTGTTCCCAGCCTAGAACTACTGACTTGCATAGCAATCATGTAGCCAACCTAAATGACCTTATTTGCAGAAAGAAAGTCTGCACAACGGGGTAGGCAGAATCTTAAAGCAGAGCTGGTTCTGCCCGTACGGGCTGGCAGGCGAAGGCTGGAGCAGGGGAAAAGCTGCCAGTAGGAAAGGCAAGATCAGGATAAATTGTGCAAAGAGTTGCTTTTAAAAAAAAATTGCATCCTGTCTGGGTGAGTTGGTGTGGGGAGCGTAGGGAGATGCTGAAGGAAGCGAGCTCGAGTCCTGGAGTGGGACCTCAGTTTCTGAGGGCACCATGCCAAGGATGGCAAAGCCCGACAGACGAATTGTAGTGGTGGTTGCCTTCTCTGTGCTGGTTTGTGCACCTCCCACACTCCGTTTGTGAATCAGATACAACCCCCTCTTGCAAAAAACTGTGTTTGCTTCTCAAGTTTCTGTAAGCGGTGCTTCACAGAGACAGTTTCAAAGGGACAGGGACACTGTGTGGTTAAGCAGAACGCCCCAGCAGCTGCTGATGAGGTCTCAGTCCTTCTGGGCAGTCACAATCTGCCCCAAACAAAGGTTATGGAAAACCTATTGAAACAGCCCATCTTTCCAGGTAGCTGCTCATTTAGTTTAGCATAACAAGCAACCAAAAAAATATCTTACCCATCTTACAGAATCATTTATTTTTCCTGAATAAATCCCAAACAGCATATAATCCACTATCCTCAGTTTATACAGTACTGAAAGCAATTCTGTATATTTCAAAATATATTTTATATTCAAAATATTTCTAACAAAATCCATATTCCTTACAACAAATTAGGAGAAGGTGATTTCTACCCTTCATTGAAACATCCAGATAGCAAAACTATGAAATAAATTTCCACAAAAGACGTAACAAAGAAATTCTTCACTCGTCTCGAGGCACCACAGGCTTTAACAGGAGCCAGTCCAACATTCATCCACAAAGCAACTATTAAGATACACCCAAGTGGCTCGCTCCAATAATGCAGCTGCATTTTCTCACTGTAATTTCAGATTCTTCAGGTGTTCAAACACCTGACTCTATTCCTGTTTGCAACCATATGAGCTTAAATCACTACCATATCCCGCCCCACCACCCAATGCCTGACCAGGCTGCAGAAGAGCCCCTTCCCTGACTCTAACACTCAGGCATCAAAGAGAGAGGCACGCATCTATTCCTCTTGCAGTAGATAGTATTTAAGAGTATTTCATCCTTTAAATGGAAAACCTGCTTTTGCCTTAAGACTTGAACATTAATGATGCTCTGTGTTTTTGTCTGGCCGCTCAGGTGCCAGACTGCCCTTTTCCAGGGACACCACTGTGGGTCTGCAGTGGAAGAAGGATAGTGGCTCATTGCTGCAGAGGCAGCTCCTCTTCCCCGAGAGCTTCAAGGCTTGCCATTCCCTGCTTGGGAGTTTACAAACTAGCTTATAAACTAACAGAAGAAACACAGATCAGGGACAAATGCTCCAGTTTCCTTCTCCTTTTAAAGTTCTCTTTTTATTATTTTAAATAATTTGCTGAAGACATCAAAACCAAGGCTGACACAGGATAAGAAAGTCTCGACTTGTTTTTGTCATCTTACAAAGACAGTTTAAGTCTACTTTTTAATAAGCATTTCTAATCCTCCAAGCTTCTTCAGCCTAATTCTCCCTGACAACACAGTGGCTAGTCTCCAAGATTATATTTATTCTTTATCTGGTTGAAGAGCAGCTGTCAGGGAACAGTGTATCAGACAACGAGGCTTCTCGCTATTCAGTGACACTGTGGCAGAGAAGTTCTTGAAGAGCACAAGATACGAAAGTCTAGTTCCTCCCTTGTGCTGGGCTCTGGGAAACCAATTTTGGGTTTTCAGTTCCCTCTGCAGAGAGAATATCCGGGTGTATGCGATTGGGGCGAGGGTGGGTGGGAGGGAGCAAACATGGCGCAGATGGCAGGAAATATATTTGTCTACTGTCTCCACAAGTTGCTGGCTGATGTTCTCCTTTAGAGCAGAAAAGACCCTCTCCTTGTCCCTGCTTACCTCCTTTAGATAAAGGTCCATCCAGTGGGCAGGGCTCAGGAGCAGCTGAAGCTGTCGCTGAGGAACTCGCTGTGGGTCTTGAGCGTGGTCAAGTCCTCCCTCCTAAGCTGCAGGATTGGCAGTTACAGCAATAGCTCCAGCAGCTTCTCCTTCTTTGAGTAAAGGCGGAAAGGTATATTAGCAACCTCCAATTTCTTTATTTTTTATTTTTACTTCCCCCCCACGCTTTTTGCAAGACATATTTTAAAATGTGACATTAATGAAAACAAAGCTGCAATCTTTTCTTGTTCTAATAAGTCTTGTAATCTAGGTGGGTTTTTTTTCTTAAATCAGAAAAATCTATTTTATCAGCAGGAGCAGAAAAGTGCTTACCCTATGTACCTTTCTGATATTTGGAATAGGAGCAAAAGGAATCACTGCTGCTGTGTTCAAGCCCAGACATTCAAAATAGCCAATGGGAAAAGCAGAGAATCAGTTGTATAAATAGTAAATTACGACATCGTTTGGTGTTCTTATGATGTTCTGCTTGAGGGAATACAGCATGCCTTTCGAAAATGAACATTTTGTTACTTTTTCTGGTTATTTGTGGGTTTGTAGAGTTCTTTACTGTTGTGCAAGCAAACACTTGGCTTCCTTTATCATTGAATATGTTCAGGACACACAAAGAACTAAATAAATGCCTTGTTATCTTCATTCTTAAGCTACAGAAACTTCTGCAGCTTCGGGGGCACCATCAGAGGCCCGTACAAGGACAAAGATGTCTGAAAGCTGAGGGCTTTCAGATAGTTATTCTTGCAGCTCTGTTGCAGTAGCATCTAGAATAGCTCTGCAGGTGGGCACCTCATCAGAGAATAATCACTCCTCGCTCCACAACAGCTTTGGGTGAGAGATTTGGACTTAATTGCAAACTGAAAAGGAAAGCTGCATGCTATGCACTTAAGCACCACTTTGCACCGTAGGTATCATAAGAAACAGAAAGTCATCAAATGTTGATATACAGCAGCAAGGAGATCTCTGCTCTTTCTTCCCTCACTAACTTTCTGCTCCTGAAAGCATCAAATAAATTCAACCAGAACTAAACAAAAGCAAAGCAAGTCGTCTCTTCCAAACATGATACCCAGCAACACAGTCCTTGAAACATCCCAAACCAGTGATCAGCTATAAGGGTATTTGATCTTTCAAACTTTACTAACAGATGATGTCATTATCTCCCTCCCTCCACCTTTTCACCCCTTACTTCCCAAGCTGAAAATTTTTTTCATGGTTTCAAACTATATTTGATGCCCAAAACCTAGCCCATACCTCTGACACCAAACATATTTGCCGACTATATGCACACACTGTGCGTGTGGGTGACTTAAGAAGACTCTTAGGTATGAAGTTAGTTTGGGAATATTGTATACCCTGCTGATTATCAAGAACAATTTCCAAGGGGGGAGGGGCAGGGGGCAGGGGAAAAGCCTTTAAAAAGCTGCCTGCCCCTGTGATTTTCAGCTCTTTGAAAAAGCAAGAAAGAACAGAAAAGCACCCCTGGTGTGTGGTTAAGATAACTACAAAGGAACTATTCTTACCAGGTTCCTTCAGTAAAATGAAGGGTGCTTTGATTGCATTTTTTGGCCTCACTAATCTGACAGATACTGATGGATAATATGGAACAGCCAAAATCTTTGTTCTAAAAACATTGACTCATACATGTTACATCCAGATGTTTTACTGGGTTCTTAATAGATATCAAAGCTTTCTTTAAATACTTGGAAACTGCATTTTATACAGTTAAGCATGCGTGTACGCAGGGGAGGGAAAAGATAGGAGAGGAGCTCCCTTAAAAGCAGCTTAAAAAGGAGTATTTATGTCGCCCAACATGGACACTCTAAATACAAAAAGGCCCAACACTTTTGTTTCTGCCTAATCAAGTTTGAAAATTAATAGCACCAAGATTCTTAATGAGCAATTAGGGCCTTGCAGGCTGGTCTCTCCAACCGGCACAGGAGCCTGTGCATAAACCCTGCAGTGCTGACCTGCTGGAACAAGCCAGCCCCCAGCTGGCTGCCCAGGCAGAGACATCCCCATGACTTCTGACAGCTGGCCCTTCATCGGTTCCAGAGGTAAAGGGCTCCAGTGTCCCCCCCTCCACTGGAATTCAAGAAAGGAAGAAATCTTTCATCTGAGAACACGTGGGGGAGCCACCCCCACACAATAAGCACTTTCTATGAGTAGATCATGAAGGAAAGCAAGCAATGCACACACCGTGGCTCAGCCACGCTCTTCTCCCTGACAGTGCCCAAACCACTACCACCGGAGAGCAGTTGAACGGGTGCGTGACTCTGAAAATAAAGAGCCAACTCCATGTGGGAAATAAAGACACGCAGACAAATCGGGACACAGAAGAACAAGAACAGAAGCAGCAGGTTGCAGTGGGAGTGTGGGAAATGCAATGCTGTGCAACTCGGAAATTTTGAGTTACTCAAAATAGTTGCCCCAGCCCGATTCTCACCAGCTCCTGAGGGATGAAGGTTTACGTACTGGCTATTCTGCTTTGCACTCACTCATCCGAGGATGAGCAATATTCTTCAGCTTGGTAAGCCTTTTAGTAGAGAACCCTCCTAGTAGAAAACCAAACAAGCAGACAAACTGCAATCCATACAAAATGTGACAAGTATCAAGCATAGATAGAATTTCTGATCTGCCAGGAGTCAGAGCTGAAGATCTGCTGCTGAAGTGCTGCTTTTCCTTCCTCAGGCACGTCAGTGGAATCGGTCAGTCACTGAAAGAAGCAGCTATGAGGTATTGCAACAGGGAAAAGGATCTCCTGGACAAGTAGGATCAGGCCATTCCTCTGTGCCTGTTTGCAATAGCGTAAAGAGTTTGTAAAACATTAGGGTCAGGAAACTTCCGAAGTCCATTTTAGGCAGTTCACTGGTGAGGAAGCTACTCAGCCAAAAAGCTGACTGCTCTTCTAGTTTAGACTAGTGTGGTCTGGAAACAAAAAAAGGCTTTAGCATTGCTAGTGACAGCCTTACCATGGCTGGTAGGATCCCAAAGTATATCTGATAGTTATTTAACAACTAAGAGTGAACAGAGTCCCAGCCTCACTCTCAACACAAAGGCAGCCACAGGAACACAGTAGCTGGGATCTCAACACACAAGAGTCCATACTGCAACTTAAATTCCTCTTTCAAACTCAGAGATGTTTTCCATGTTACATAGAACATAATAATGATTTTCACAGGACTTATTTTTCCTTCACGGCTTTGGAATCCAAATACAGGAGCACAAGCCTCCTTCCCACACCATGGATTCCCATCCCTCAAAAGTTTCATGCTATGCCAAAGGAGAGCTAGTAACAGTCTACCCTCAGCAGCTGCTGTCAGCAGCCACGCAGAGCAAAGCAGCCTTTCCTCCAGAGACTGGGCTCACACAGGTGGGAATGCAAGATCCGGGAGCATTTTCATTAACCACGTGAAGCACAGCACAGGGCTGATTGGCCAACATTGCTGAATTCTCTGGAGTTGTTCAGAGCAGTTTCAAGCATTATATAAAGGCAAAGACAACAGTTGTGTTTGTAAAGACAGATTCTGTCAAAAAGGAGCTACTAGAAAAATGTACTATTTAAAAGACTTTTATTTGGGTTGCATGGTTACAATTCTGAAGTCCATTTATGCTTACAGTTAGATTGTTCCCAAATAATATTTCATAGCTCACCATGTAAACAGTGCATTCTCTATCAGTCTAGTGTACAAGAACTTCATAAAATACAGATTGACTTTTTCACCTGTACATGTTTCAGATTAGTTCACCAGGATCAATTAAAAAGGCAAGTAGAATAATTGGCAAAAAAGTATTGTTGCATTTTTAATATATTAGTACAAAATGGCACAAAAGGAAAAAGATCATTTTAAAGGCTATAAGCATCAAACGTCTTAAACGGTTTCAATCAGTTCAACTGATTTCAACTTAATTTCAGATACCACTCGAACTTGGAATTGAACTTGTAATCTTCTTTTCTTCAGCTGTAAGAAAGACCTCACATATAACTTCGGATCTGTTCATGGAAACTGAATCACAGCAGTTTCAGAACAGTGACATTCAAGTGCAGTTAGGAAGTTGGGAATTTCTGTTCTTCCCAGTAAATCTAAGAATTCGCAGACTAGAGCTTATTTTCATCTAGCCAAGTTCATTGATGCACACTTCAGATGCAAAGATACCAGACGAGTGCACATAAACCACGGTATTTCTTAATGCAAGAACCGAAACAAAAAAAAAAATCCACATAATTACATCCACCCTACCTACCTTTGCCGGAGGCTTCCAGGCATAACCATACTCAGTGCCAGAATCAGAGATATATGAAGCATCTGAAAGATTTCAGGCAAACTGAAGGCTTAATTCAAAGGCTTCAGTTATAAAAGAGAGATCACACCAACTTCAGCAACGTACATTTTATTTTTGAACCACCCATGTCAAATGGGCAGGTGAGTGGGATGGAAGGGAAAGAGACAGAACGACATTTCTAACTTAAAAATAAATTCTGAGATGTGAATTCAGGAGGTTTTTTTGGCAGCAACATTTAGCAATATCCCAAAAGATAATTACCTGCCCCATCAAAACAATTAACAGGATTTTGATTAACCCCTAAACCTTAAGAGGTTTTATGTTTAAGTTAACGGAACAGTTTATGACCCTGACTGATTTTTTCTGGTAAGAAAGCACCCACATCCAAGAGGGCAGGCAGTTATATTGACAGTAGTACTGAGAATGTTACTTCTCAGGTTAAAACAAGAAGTCTCATTAAAAAAGTAAGTGTGATGAAGTACAGAACCATTATTTTACTCAGCTTCACAATGAGCAAACCACGACTAGGAATTTCCTTTCATAATTTAAATACCAATTACAATGCTTTCTCCAGCAACTTATTAAGTAGATAACCATATGATGATTCCAAGAAGAAATACTCCGACTGCAAGTATAATAATGAGGATGCATATCTTCTTTCGGGACCTTTGCTGTCAATAGAGAAAAAAACCAAGTTGATTGAAAACTGCACCACCACATAAGAAGACTACTCAAATGCTTTTATGGTCCTACTGCTTGTGCAATCTAAATTTTATCCTTCCTAACAACATGTCATAGAAAGTTGTTCAAGAAAAAAAAAAAGAGCTAAGTTATCCACAACTTACTTTTATGGCTATATTATTCAACAGAATTATTTCAGTGGTATTTTCTGGCATATATAATAAACTAATGAACGAGAATGCAGTAATGTAATGAATGGATGTAATTAGAACACTGGAGAGAATAAAACATGAGAGAGCAGGTGACTACATATAGAGGAAAATGGACAATCAATCTGCACAGTAAACGAGGTAGAAATGGTCTGCTAGAAAAAATATATTTAAAGACTATTAATGTATATACAGAATGGGACAACAGACTGCAATTTTAAAGTTCTGGAAGATTGACTTTGCATCTATTCACAGAGTGATTTTAAAGTTGTTTTTGTCAAGTTTCTTAGGTACAACTTGCTCTTAATAAGAAAAAAGGAAAAATAAAAAAGAGAAACACCTGACTAGAGACCCAGTTATATAGATGTCACTACAATAAAGTTTTGAACTTGTCCAGAACTTTCACACCTCCCATACAGGTCTGTAACTTGAGATATCAGAGCATCCAAGACTAGCAGCAGTCTGTCATCCTTTATCTGAAGGATATGGAATCCGAAGGTTTCCTTCACAGCAGGAAAGAAAATTACCAGTGGGTTTCACAGGCTTTTGCTGATAGCCAAGGGATAACAACACTCAAATCTTGGGATTCTAGGTCACAGCTCCAGAAGCAAAGCCAGGCTTTGCTCTATTTTGCAGAAGTTGTTCTGCCTGGGTGTTTTGGTTTTTTTTTTCCCCTTGAAGAACTACATCTGTGTCAGTTCTTCATTTGAGCTGCCAGTTCTCTGCCCACTACCATGCAGACTTCCATGTTTCTTAACTATTCTCTTCTTCTAGTTTTACTATCTTGCTGCCACTTTTCCCATTGTCAGGCTAAGATTTCTTCATTTCATTGTTTTACTTGCTAGAACTCAATCCGTTTGCTAGAGTACCTTCCTTTTTTTAAATCTGTGGCCAATTCTCTCCTTACACTCCCAGTCTCTTCCTTGTTCATCCTGGAGACGACCTCTTGTCAACACTGTATTGAAGTCAAACATTTCCCCTGTAACACTACTTAAGCAAGTCAGTGGACTAAAAACATGGCGATCTTATTTCCTCATACACTTGATTGTCATTTCTACAAGTGCTGAAGAAGCAGCAGCAGTAAAGGGGGAAAGAAAGGAGAGGAGCCTGGTTTTGCCCAAACAGCTCTGCTGTGTGAACGCACCCCACATGGCAGATGAGTGGTGCATACCTCGTCCAACCACAAACAGGAGTTGTAAGGGTTCCAACCATGTGCAGCCTCGTCCCTGCCAGCATGCCTGGGCCTCTAACACTTCCTTGAGGGGGTCAGACCATACAGATATAATAGTTGCTTAAATTAAGATAAGTCTGCTGAAAGTGGAAATGATTTTTCAGTGTCCTGGAATAAGGATGAGTTTTAAAGCAAAAGAAAGTTCAAATCCAAAGCAAACTACACAATCCACTCAAACACAGGCCAACTCTGCAGAGTGTTTGGTGTCTGCTGCAAGACCCAGCTGAACAGAAGCTTGTCAAAAGTCTTGATAACCTTCGAGATCAGAAGACATTCATGCTTTCCTCCTCAAGATAAATCACAAAGTTTTTAATTTTAAATTTCAGCCAGAAAACTAACACCTTCCACAGAAAATTTTGGCTGCTACTAATTTTTTTTTCCTGCACTGGCAGTATCAACATAGGAGCCATCAACCATTCTTAATGTGCCAATTAATTTCCACATAGAATACAGTTCAAGGATGCATCCACCCCTTTCCCTCTCCTACTTCTGAAATTAGCAGGCAATCCTTCAGACGTTTTGTCACTGATTTACTGTCCTATACACGTAAGAGGATTAAAAAAAGGTCTACAGACTAGCTCTGACTTAAGAGGGAAAATTTATTACTAATAAGATTATTTCTAATAAGTTACCAAAACGTTACAGAGAAGTGGCATTTCAAGGTATTTTAAAGGCTTTTCAGAAAATTTTGGGAGTTTGAAATATGTTTTTAGCATCAGGGTAGCAACTAACAGAAGCTGGATATATACAACTTTGAGAAGATTTTAGACAGCAAAAATTGGTACTAACTGGCAGCATCTTCAGAATGCCTCCCTGCCTATCTTCCCTGCTCCTCCAGTGATCTTTAGAGGCTTGCTCTCCATATACAGGAACTTTTTACTTCTTGAGCTGTAAAAGGAGTGGTTTATTTGTTTGGGGTTTTTGTTTGTTTGTTTGTTTGTTTTTAAATAAAGGTATAACTCCGGGTGCTCTGAAACAGCCTGGCTAATTTTACAGGAAACCCAAAGCTTTCAGAGATCACTGACTTTTGTTTTATAGTGACCTAGAAATACCAACACAGTCTAACATAAACCTTTAAGTAAGTCTCCAAGCCTTGAGGAAATTGATAAGCAAAATGTGAACTGCGTAAGAAAGTGGAAGTCAGAACTACTGAGAAAGGACAGTTACACGCAACTGGCAGTCGGTATTGACGTTACCTGGTAGTTTGCTGCTCTTGACAGCTGCTGGTTTGCTTGCTGCACGTGTACATCTGCATTTTCGACATTGGCTTCTATGCTGTCTTTATTTTAAAAGGAAAGATATCAAACTATTGTTAGTCATAACCCAGCCAATGGTTTGGAATGCTGAAATACAGTTGACTGCATATGTAACAGCTGCCCCCTCAACTGGTGGTGTCTTCATCAATACCCAAAGTTTTATACCTTGGGAAGTTTGGCCCATCCTATAGTTATGCCTGAGTTCATTTCAGAACCACCCAGGCAATGAGTAGCTGAATTCATGTCAGTAACAGTTCCCTTGTTCTAGATTAAATTTTCAGTACTTCTACTTTTTTTTTTTCTTTTTCTCTTAACTTTTACTTGTCCTCCAGCTTGCTACTGACTACCCTCTGCTCAGTTTAAAAAAGTCCTAAGGCCTACGAAAGCAGAGGAAAGAGGCACACAAAACACCCCAAGAAGCATGACACTAGTTTGGTATTCTACCATACTGACACAGTTTTCCAGGAAAAAAAAATAAATCTATGAACAGTTTATGGGCTAAGGTGATAGAAAAAGCCCCTGCTGGACACAGACAACAGCATGGCTTAGCAGGAGACTCAGAAAATGTATTTTCCAATCATGTTTCATTAAGGAATAAACCTGTCTGCATGGAGGGCAAAGCAGGAACCTTTGCTGGATCTGCACACTTACATCATTAGTCAATACAGTAAAACTCCCCACATGAACTCCAATTTTATGTACAAACAGTTAAAAAAACTACTTTTAAAGACATTTGATACACATGAAAAACTACATAATATTTTAAATTACATTTTAAACGCGCTTTCTTAATGTCTTCCCAGTCACCTCAGCCAGTCTGCCCATTATTAGGTTATACTTGATTTGCTTTAGCAAGGATATTCTTCCAGCAAACAAAGTTCTACATTGCTGCTCTCCAGAGAAACAGAATAAAAAATTTTCAAAGAATATTTGAATTGGACTTACCTATCACATCACCTTGTTCATGAATCATCATTCCTAGATCTTTAAAAATTTCATTGATGTCCATAATATCTGCCTGCAACGAAACAATCATCACATTAATTGACATAACATATTCTAGCATCTCTGTACATTTAGATACAAGTACTGCTCCTTCTCCTCCCAAGTACACATCCATGACTCTTTACAGGATAAAAAAACCTTAATATGTTTATTTGGAAGGCTTTTTTAGTACTACGAGACCAAGTTTATCATAATCAAACTAACTGAAGATGAGTATATGCACAAAGTACACTTCACATCACATCACAAACGTTGTAGGCTTGTCTACACACATCCTTGTATTAGTTTAACTGAAGGGAAAGGCTCATGCCAACATTGCTTAAAAGCTATCTGGTTAAGCCAAACTAATAAAAGCATGTGCGGAAAGTATTTTGCATTAGTTTTAGTACACCTATTAAATTAAACACACACGAATTTCATAAGCACCACAGTTTACAGAAATTACCTCTATAATATGCCAGGCTATTGCACCTATATTACATTATCCTATTACCATCTGGCTATGCTGAAGTGATAGATGCCATGTTACCACTGTGCACATGATCTCTTCTTAACTAATGACTGATACATGTTTAGTTCAATTCACTGTAAATTAAGGTATGGGTGGCAAGGGAGAAATTACTGAAAAATGTATACACAGAATGGATTTTGCCCCATGCATCAGGAAGACTTCCTGACAAACTCCAGTTCCAGCATGTTCCTTGTTGATGGTAGAGATGTGGATTCCAGACTGGCCGTAAAAATTCATTTTGTCTTCACAGAAGTCTCTTGATGCCACCATTTCATCACGTGACATTTTTTTGTGTAGTTTACATCCTGTTTTTAAATGTTTTTAACTTTTTGACAAGCCCTTAATTACAAAAGTTTGAATGAAACAGAGTATCTCTGTATTTCCAGAAGTGTTCACAAAAGCTGCTTAAAAAATTAAGATGTTGAACAATACATTGGGAATACCTTGGAGGAAAGGTATAATTTTGCTTCATTTATAGTCACTGTTAAAAAAGGTTATATAATATGACCACTATGTTGGAAAAAAATTGTATGTTTTTTTTCTTGCAATCACATGAGCACTCTCTTATTCCATAACTGAACCACTGAAGTTAAATACAGTATCAAAACATGGCTTTCATACAGTAGATTTCTAATGCACATTTCACTTCTAAAGGCAAGTATTTGTAGTTTTGAAGGAAAAAAACCACACCCACAAACAAACCCTAACTCCTCAATATTAATGTCTGCAATTAATGATCATGCCACTATGAAACGTTTTTTTCTTTGGAAGCATTAAAACCATATTCTGCTGTAAAACCACTTGTATTTACCTCAAGCTGCCTAATGGAAGATTCCCTCTCCTCAATAAGACGAAGGTCATCTTCTGTAATTTCTTCATCTTGCACTTGTGCTTGCGGTTGACTATCAAACAAACAAACAAAAAACCCACCCAGAATTGAACAGGCATGATGAGAAATAACTCAGAAGAATAAAACAACAATTAAGTACATAGCACATACTTTACATTATCAGTTAACACAAATGCACATTTTTACCCTTGCCTGACTAGCTAACAGGGAAGGCCTAACAGTCACACTTTTGGCATAGGAAGCTGCTGCTGTAGCAACATTCCACATAGCAATGAGCTAGCTGATTGGAAATTCCAAGTATGAACACAAGGGCAAAGTTTCTTCTGAATTATAAACTGCAGAGTTTATATCCATCTGAGGCAAAAGCAAGCTAGCCCACAAAACAGAATCTGAGACTGAGAAGCAGTTCTTGGAGAGTAAGAAAGAAATGGGAGATCCTGGTAAATATTGGACCCTTACCACAACTTAGCAGTTTTACTCTATTCACAGGTTGGACTCTGCTTACCTACGTTTGGGTCTCAGAAAGCCCAAATACAGACTTAGGGCAGCTTAAGGGGATGACTAAAGGGAAGAAGAGAGACAGATGATGTGAACTGCTCCTTTTCCTTCCCACGTATTCCATCAAAGCCTCTTCTCTACACTTGCCCTATGGAAGAAAGCCTAACTGAACAACCTATCCCAACTCCCTCCAGAAAAAGGCAACTGATCAGAAAAAAAAAGATTTAAAAAAACCAAAACATTGGCAGCTGGATTCCCTGCAGGCCATTTATTATTCTGAGCTAGGTTAAGACTTAAATTCAGCCTACCTGTCCCAAGAGACAAGTGTTCCTTCTTTGTAGCTATCTTCAGGAGCACCACCCTACATGATCAGTGTTTAAAAATATAAATAAAACATTATGGCCCTGAAAGGAGCACCATCAGCATTTCTATAATGAGTCAATATTACAAGGTTTATAGTAAGTCAACTTCAAACTGAAACATGATTTAACATGTTCTCATCCTCATTTGCTTTATGCATGCATAAAGCAGAAATACAAGAAAAAACATTCAGCTCAGTAACTGCCTGCTAAAATTTACAAGTACAGCAATGTGTATTTGGCACAGACTAAAAAGGCAAAATTGATATGCTAACAAGGAAAAGCTCAGTATCTCAAGTTCCTCAGCACTTCTCCATTTTAATGCTGCATAGAAATCTGGCAAGTGATTCTTCCCTGTAGGAAAAAATCTGTTGATATCAAAAGGTCCAGCAAAACCATTTCAAAATCTACTAAGAATTGCTTTTGCAAGATTACGGCATGAACCCAGGGGCGGTTCATCCCTTTGTGTGACAAAGGCAAGGAAAAAGTAACAGTTCTCGGGGCGGGGGGGTTGAGGGGAGTTATTAAAACTTAATTCAGCCTTTACTATAAAATCATATAGCACACGTTCTGCAGTATTTGGACTCAGATATGAGCTTTTATAAGTAGCATTGTGGAGGCAAGTTTGACATTGACCACAACCGACACCACGGTAAACGGAGTATAACGGCACATTTTCCAATACTTACAGATACCCTTGAGCTGGCTCTTACTCTGGCTACAAAGTCTTTTTCTTTCTCAGCAGCTTGCCTTTGGAGTCTTTGGAAATTTGTTAGTGCTGTGGTGAACTCCCCCACAAGACGGTCTTTCTGTATTTTTCTTTGACGCTACAGGAAAAAAAGTTTTACTAAGTCAAATGAGCTCAGGCTTTTCAAAGCTTTGCCATTCCCAGGCTGCTCAATGCTAAGGCATATACTCTTTTTTTTTTTTCTAAATAGGTGTACGGGAAGGCTGTCTACAAACCATTTGCAACTCATGAACAAACCTTCCTTCCCTCTGGGATAATGTAACACTGCACAATTTAAGGTATTGAAAGAGGAAACCAATGTATTTATTTTCACTTAACAGCTGGAAATGAGAAATGGGCAGGGACAAGAAAGCTTCTACCTTCTTTATTATCTTTTGATTATAAAACACACTGTTTAAGTGTGAAATATTTTGATACTGTGGATGCTAAAATATGCAAAGGTGACTGAATGGGGGGAAGGGTGCAGAAAAGAAAGAACAGGGCACTTCACATGTATTTCACATAAATGCTGGAAATACATATTGAGCTGCATCCAGAAGTGGGTTCATGTCCCCCCTTAAGTGCTTAAGAACTGGTACAACACCACCTGTTCTAACCTTTCAGGATTTTTTTTTTTTTTTAAGACGTAAGGGAGGGAAGAATAATACTGGGCACTTGGGAAAGCCTCCACTATGGCTAAATGTATACATTATATCAACCCTTCCTTCCAAATTTCTGAGAAGTTATAATTTGCCATTTATCAATCTGTTATTTATGCATTTAATTGAGGTAGCTTTGATGAAGATGCTCATGATAAAAGGAGTAAAATGAAACAGTAAAACATCTCACCACCAACTTTTCAGCTCCAAGGTAAAGAAAAAAAAGCCCCACCCAAACACACTTTGCCTGAACTAGAGGTTATCTACCAAGACCAAGTTTTAACACTTCCATTAGAAGTTTACAACTTGACAGGATGAGTACATGTGGATCATGGCCTGCCATTTGAATTCAGTGTTTCAAGACAATTCATTTTCCTAAAGGCTCCTTGGTAACCAGCCACAGACCAGGCAAGTTGTTTGAGTGACAATAACCTGAATCCATGTTTTCTGGGATCCTGTTGCTCTTCCCTTATTTAAGCAACAGATTTCGCTAGGATAAGAAACTAGAGGACGGTAGACAGGAGTGTGTTAATGACAACAGCCACTTCACGTTACCTCCTGACGAGATTTTACACAGACCTGGGAAAGAAGCAGTTTAAAGACTGTTACTAAACCAACTTGTACAGCTCCTGTCCACTCCTCTTAAGAAAGGAAAAGCCTGTGGACAAGACAAAGCATGTATGCTGATCTGAGTGATGTATAACAGACCCACTATACATAATCAAATTATTCAGCCACATGCCCTGCAAGTGGTTTTGGCACACAATTCCTTGACCCTGGAAGCAGTCAGAGCACCTGCGGAGTCAGACGTAGCATCACTGCAACAGATTACAAAGTGCCCGGCTACCCGAAATCACAGGCACAGTGCATTGCCTTGATTCCTACCATTTCAGTCAAGCTACCTCATTCCTGGTACATAAAACCAACTTTGGAACAAGTCTGGACTGCACGAAAATATTCTTATGTTCTAAGTGTCCCTGTTGTGCAAATGTGTTGACTAACTAAACAGCGCTTTGAAAGCCTGGTGAGGAGCACAAATATAGGCATGCAGAACTGAAGTCACTCAAATAGTCTACATGAGCCAACATGATAGTCAGACAAGCCATGCTGTTTGGTTTTATACCTGTTCGCTTGTTGCGGGCAAAGATCCAAACTCTTTAATGTATTTGTCAGTTTCTTTGGCAAGCTGGTTGGTGTATTGCTGCTTCTGTTGCCTAAAACCAAATGCAGAGTTTCATTAGAGACCATTAGGTTCCTTTGTTTGAATTTCACTGATTCTCAGAAAAGCAGCAGTACTAAATGCTCCTCTAAAGTGCACAAAGACATCTTTATTCTGTTCTTCACTGTAAAGGCGTGACATCATGGATTCCAGGCAGGACAGATGCTGAAGAAGGTGTGTTCCTTAGTGTGACAGCATCATTACTCACCTTTATTATTTTGAGGTTTCTCTTATTTTCCTAATGTGCAGCAATAGATTTCTAGTTATTAAGAATATCTAAACATGTTTTTCATAGTCCTTTTGAGGCTATCACTAGTTGGGCACACCCAGTCATTTCTGAGTTCAAAATAACTGTAGAAAAGACCAAGTTTTTTTCTGTGTGGAAGAAGATACTGTGGCTTGAATATAATTCAAATACCACAGCCCATGAAAGGTCAATTCCTGATAGTTACTGGGAAGCTTATCCAAAGAGATCTATATTCTCCCATGATACAACAGCTGAAACTTAAGTGAAAACTTCATTATTTACTAATAGCTTTAACAGCGCTTAAAAAAAAAGCTTTGTCTCCAACAGCATTCCTATTTTGGGTTTTTTTTGTCTCTTTGCTTCTGATATTATCACACACTCCTTTACCAATCTTCATATTTTTTTCCTGGAGCAACTCAAATGCTTTACCTGCTTTTGCATCCTCCTCCCCAGTGTATATAAAAAAGTTTCATCTGGAAAGCTATTAGCAAACAAACATTATCAATATTTAAAATAATCAAATAATTCTTCAGATACATACCAACATGAAAGGAAAGGCCAAGTGTTCAGACAAGTGAAATAGATGAAAACTCAGGGAAGCTTACCATATATATTACCTCCATAAAGGGACTGGAATGTGTCCTTCACAACAGTTTCTATCCTGTTTAGTTGTGAATTTATGCCTAGATCCTGCCTGGTTATTGCAGAAACTGTGTATGTTGATCTTCACCTATTCACAGTCTCCAGTAGGATATCCACTGTGGATTGTACCTGGCTAACGTTATGGGCCCTGAACTTGGGCTATTATGAAGCAATTTGGCTGTTCACACAAGATGAATGTGATGCCTGTGGTCCAATACGTACCTCCTCCTACTATTCAATGGCCACAGTGCGGCATTAACCACACTGAAGACTGCCAACTTTCTCACCTACAGGGTTAGCACAACATGTTGCTTACATGCATTTATGAAGCTGAGATTAATGTGGTAAAGCAGTTTAATGGAAAAAAATCATACCAGTTCATTAGACCATGCAGAGAAGTGGAGAAGAGCTGACTGTCTCTGCTAGTGGTGTATTAATGAAAGTCCACCTTCAGGTGACTGAACTGCAGCACAGCATCTGCCTTGGAGCTTTATTTCACTTCTGCTATTTTAGTATTTCTGGTATATGTTTATTCTACAAGGTCATCCCTTACTGTAGCTTTTATCACTAAAAAGACATGCCCCTCTCTCCCCCAGTATCACAACTCACAAACCTCCCCCATATTCCTTACCTTGTGAAACTGATACTGACAGATTTACAGATTTGAAGAGTTGACTGGAGTGGAGGGGTGCAGGTGTTTGTTTTTTAAACAGTGATTAGCACTTGCTGCTCCTGCCACTTCCCCTTTACTGACATACAGCATAGGTTTTACAGATGTATTGATACTGCAGGCAACGTACATGGGCAAACCAGCTGACTCTAGTTTACAGACTATCCAAGTTTAATTCTAAAAAGCGCATCTCAACATTTAAGTTTCAAGTATTTCTCTATACTTGCCTTTCTTGGTGAGATCAAATACTCTGCCTAACAAAAGCCCCCCACATCACCTACCAGGAGACTGTTTACAATGTAATGAAATTAAACATTTTCATGTGAAGTACTCACAGCTGTTGCCTCAACTCAGGCGTGTCTTGTGGTGTTCCAAGCTGATGTAGTATTCTTTGTATCTCAGCAGCTGTTTGTGAAGAGGAAAGAAATTTTAATGGGGCACAGACAATTCCCTCCTTAATTTTATGCATTTTTGCTTGACAATTCTAAAGCCATAAAAAGTTGACAGAAACTGATACTCAAGACTTTTTCAACCTACTACAAAGACTCCACTTAAGAAATGCCAGAACAACTAGTGAATGGTTTTTGCCAAGTCAAAGACAAAGCCTGGGGTTTCTTATAAAGGATGGGAATGTATTCAAGTGCCTAGGTAGAAACATGCCATTTAAAGATCAGTTAATAGTTTCACTACAGTAAATATAAATCAAGTCTTTAAATATTAATTTTTTAAAATAAGCAGTACAATTCTTATTCTGGTTTAATCGTATTTTACGCATGTCATTTTGGAAAGCCTTATGAAAGACTGCCATGACATTATCATACACAAATATCTCAGAACCAGTGCATTAATGAAGAGACAGCAAAAAAGCATTCATGGGCTTAAGGTACCTTTAAAAAAAAAAAAAAAAAAGGTGTCCAGGTTTAAATTGTAATTTTGGGATCCTTACATTTTTAAAATGTGGGATACACTTAAAAATAACTGGTGGTTTGTATTTCATAAAATATATTAGTTTTGAACTGCAAGAAGTGACACATCATCTGAGCCTTATTTTCAGCTTAATGTATTTTACTGTCACATGAGAAAGCAAGGAGAAAGATGGACAGACACTTCAAGGATACGCAGTTTATCACACTGAAAAACTAATATCCTTGATGTACTTTATCTCAGCTTAAAACCCTCACATCTTCTAACATGAGAGAATACGTATGCAAAATAACTTATTTTTGCTTGACCTCAGCTAGGAGTAGACTTGTCTTCCCTGTATTTCTGTGGCCCTCCCCAGGCAAACTGGTATACCACAGTCAATAGAAAATATGACAATATAGTACATGGGATCCTCACTATACTAGGACACTATCTTTTTTTTCCTGAATACAGTTAAAATTGCTGTAAAAAACATCTGTAAGTAATGAAGAAAACCATAAAAAAAACCCCAAAACCCAAGTATTTTCCATATACCAGGGGAGAGATCTGTAACAGACAGAACTTCAGTTACAAGACGAAAGTTACCTATGACTTATGTTAAGCAGTTTGATAAAACTGGAACTCCTTAGAACATTTTTAGGAATAATATTAAGTCTAATCTTTGTTTCATAACAAGTCTCCAGTGAATTAGATTATATTGGATTTTCTACACTGCTTTACATAACGTCCCAATGTCAACAACTGCTATAGCCAATTACTTCTGTGCATACCCAGGTAACAAAGATATGAAAAAAAGGGGAAAGTTAGTACCTAAGTTTTGCATGAGGTAAAAATCAAATAGGCAGAAGTCTTTGGGGGAATTGAGTGGACATAAGCTGCTAAAAGCATTACTGAGGGGAACAGCACTGTAAGACGGGTTTCACCAGCTTGTGTTTTAATTGAGCTGGAAAGCAGAAAAACATAAGTGACAATTTTTGAATTTTGCCTACAGTCGCCACCTTCCACCAAGCACTGGCCCTTCCCTCCCTGGTGGAGGCCTCCAACCCGCTGGGGCCGGAGATCCAGCCAGCCTGCTGTGCTTCTCCTGGGCAGCTGGGGCTGGTCGCACGAACTGATAAATACCGACTTCGGGTAATTAAGCCTTCTTTTTATGTTCAGTGTAATGCATTGTTTTAAAACAAACAAACAAAAAGGTAACTGGTTGGTGTTATCTTCAAGAGTGTGAAGTTTTAATATCTATAAAACTGAACACAAATTATCCTTTATTTGTTCCAGGGCACTCTCCCTTCTGATTCAGGAGCCAAGGAGCTCAGTGATTCTCTAGGTACTTTTACAAGGAGAATTAAAAAAAAACGAAAACAAACTGCGTGTACTCTGCTAACAGCTGTTTTCCAGACAGAAAAAGAACCGGTGTGTCCTACCGCCACCTAGAGATGTATTACTGCAAATAAAGTAGAGGTCTGTGTTTTAAATAAAGGCTCTCACTCGAAAAATTCTCTGAAACAAAGCCTATACTTAAAAAATTTGCATTCCAACTTAATTAGGTTTTTATCCTACTTCTAAAACTGAACAAAACTAGATAATTGAGGGGAAATTAAAAGCCAGCATGGCATAGCTGGTCAGCTATACAATTCCAGGCAGAGGGAAGTTCATCCCAGTTCAGGTCTTGTGATTCAAGAATTCAGCACAAAATTAAAACACCTTTTACCAAGAAGTCTGTATGTATGCATCAAAATAGCAAAGTTCTAACAAGCTTTCCAATCTCAAGGGGAAAAA
>VYZV01042486.1:0-10195 GCA_013401275.1 Pandion haliaetus
ATTTTTACATGACAAGATATTCCAAGTCAATAGTGGATTACCTATTTATCATCAAGGGTGGTTTTATTTTATTTACTGTTGTTCTCAAGATAATCATAATTCATATTTACATTTCAGTCCCTCAAAAATTAAGTATATCAGAGTATCAGATTTTCAGTGTATAAGTAAGGGATGCCACTTACACTTCCTATTTGAAAAATTTCCATCTTGAATAACTGCATAGAAGTAGGCAGTTAAGGATTACTGAATAATTAGTTTGTGCTATTTGAAAAGCTAAAGTTTTAATACACTAACAGTAATTTTCTAAAGTGAAATGTACAAAAAAACCCCACATGAATTTAAATATTAAGGATAAAACCTGATGCCAAGAAGACTGTTCAGTAGAAACTGCTGCTTTTGCGGGGTGCTTCTTGTAACTATGTCTGATGGGCAGTCAGATGTAGCAGAAGGAACATCAAAGTAATTACAGAAGCAGTCAGCTATAGCTTCAAAATTGCCAGTGCCTTCAACTTTAGGATGAGATATCTACAAACACTGGTGAAATCGGTCCAAATCTAGCTCTAACCGGATACTGAAATAAAGAGTAGGGGAAAAACATGTTTTCTCAAGCCATCCAGAGAACTGTTCAGGTATGCAGTGACTATTCTAGGCCAACTTTTGAAATTTGAAAAGTTTCAGGGTTTGTTTTTTAATAAAGGGGGATTGTGTTTGTTTGTACAAGAATAAGAGTCATGTAAATGATCACCAATGGGAGGAATATGTTATCCTTGGCCTCCACAACAGTGGAAAGTCAAAATATGAATCACATACTGTATGAGTGGAGACATGTAAATTCCTTTTGACTAGGTAATGCTGGGTGAAAGCTGTAACTATAATATTTTTTATTCTGTTTGGTTATAACTTTTTCAGTTCTCCTGCCTGTTCAATCCTAAAAAGGAGAAGAAAAAAAGTCAGTGGAGGAGAAGAAAGTGTAAAGCATGAATCCCAAATGAGAGAGGCAGGAAAACAAAATATTTTAATCAAGTTTCATTCCTCCTCTTTTAATTTTTGGCCTTTTCTTCTATCTGGTTCCTTTAATAACTATTTTGCTCGTGTTTCTTATCTCCATGCAGCAATTAATTTTAATGAAAAGGATATTTATGTATACTATGTCATCTCCTCAATAACAGTCTGTTGGATGCTGAGCCTGCTCCAGTGAAGCACCTGTGTCACCTGTGTATTAAACTGAAATTTTAAGTACTGAATTAGTTTGTGAATTAGTTAAGGGTCTGCTGGAAAGTATGTTAGCCTAGCAGCTCTATGTGAACCTATGTGCCTTTTCCTTGATTCAGCTCTGTAAAATCTAAACTTGCTTTCATTTCACATTTCTATGATTCCTAGGATTTTACCTTTAACTCAGTAACTACCTTTACACTGTGCTGTTTAGTGGCTGTTTGATAAATGACTGCAAAACATACAGGACTAAAACACCTACTGTACCCCTTACAAAAGTTTTGTAACGATTGACCCAAACTGCGTTTTTTTATTTGGTGAAGAGGCTGAGTTTGTCTCAAAAAGACACAAGTTAGCCAGTTTAGGTGAAGAGTGCACAAAGTTATCATATATCCTTTTTCTGTTAGCTTTAGGGTTGCATAGACAAGGAATATGCAACACAGTTTAAAAAGAGCATCAGATTATTTTAGCCCTCATCTGCACAATACTATGACAATTTAGGTATTCTTGATTGCAAAATTTGTTCTTTTTAACTCCCAGCAGATGTAAAAAGTGACAGGAGGGAAATTATACTGAAAAGTATGTGGAATAGCTATAAAGAGCTGGAAGCCTTCAGCCATCTCAACAGAAATGCACTCTTGTATTGCACTAAAAAAAAGTGAATAATTTGATTTCTTATTGCACCTTTCATCCAAGGATCTCAAAGCACTTTACAAACATTATTTTAAAAAGCCTCACAACACCCCTGTGAGGTAGGTATTTTAACCCCATTTTACAGATGGGAAATTGAGACACAGAGAAGTTGAGTGACTCTTTCCATGTCATAGCAGGAGTCACCGGAGAATAAGGACTACAGCCTCTACATCCTTGATTGTTTCCTCCCTTTGTTCCTATCACATCCATATTTAAACAATTTTTTTGGCAGAAGAAATGGCTTGCTGTTTTTAGTGTAGGGAGTCATGCAAAACAGCACCTTCTTTTTGAAAAGGAAAATATACAGCATTTAGTTTGAGAGATTCTGCAGAGAGAGGCAATGATACTTCAGTAATAGCAGCTACATACCTACCAAAGGCCAAAGACTTCAGAAACAAGACTTTCCAAATCTGTGGTCTGTGTATCAAATTACTCACTTTCTCCCAAGCATGGGAAAACATGATGGCCAACAAGCTGAACCTGTATGTGGTCATACAGGCTTCTTGCCCAGGCGGATGGTTTCATTATCCAGGCAGCATTGCCTGGTTTAAAATACTTCACTGCTCTTGCTGCTGCCACTTGTCAATTCCTAAGTACTACAACATCACCATTCTTCTCCCTCTAAGCTGTAAAGTGAGGTATATGCATACATCTCCACATTACGAACTATGATAGCTGGCCTATGAGAAATATTTAGCAAGACATGAAACCCAAATCTTAGAAAGTTACAGCATCGTATGGGGCAGGGGGTTGTTTGTACATTGCCTTCTCCTCTGGGAAAATCTTGTGAGTAAGGAAACTGAAGACGTGGAAAACTTAGTGAGCTCTCAACAACTTCTCCACTCCACACTGAAGAAACAGAGGACACATATAACTCTCCAAGGGCCTAAGCAAGGTCTCTAGAAGACTGAACACTTCTATTGACATGGGATTTGCATGAGAGCCCAAGCTTTTGAATATGCCTATTTGAGGGACGCACTGAAGTTGACCATGTGCAATTCTTTCTTCATCTCTGCAAAAGTTCCTGAAGTTCTTTTACACTATAAGTACTTTAGGTAAAGACCCAAGGAATTTGTTTTTACAGTAGTTGATTCCTTTATGGACCTAATATTACCTAATGAAAGTCAAAAGAAAAAGGTAACTGTTCACTTATTTACTTGATGCACTCTAATTATTCCATTACATCTAATTTTTTTTTCACTCCTCCCACTCAGCCTGCTACATCTACTTATAATACTGGGATTTACTGTTTAGACTCTCCTACAATAGTTATAGTATTCAACTAATAAACAATGCCCAAAGTAAAATAAATGAAGAGCAGAAGTCATTAAGCATGGCAAGGAAGGTCTGAGCTAAAGAACACAGCATATCACAGTAGCATTCAGTACTATAAAGTATGAGCGAGGACCACAGAGCAAGCCCATACAGACTTTTAAATACTGTACATAATTTTCTGTCTTACTGTGTCTTTTCTTCCTTTATTTTTCTTTCCAGTTACATTTTGATATTTTCATTTTCTATGGGTTCCACTTTTTATCTGGTTTTGCTCACTGGAAAAGTAAGTACTACTTTTTTTTTTTTCTTCCCCCTAAGGACTAAAAGGGATCCTCACAGATCTGAATTTCTTTCCTCTTGTGGAGCGATTACTGACATATAAAAGCATTCCTTGTTTTTTCTTCTTTTTGCTACTAAATTACATTTTAAATAGAAACAATGAATATTAATAAATTATTTTGGCATAGCAGTATTTTTTAAGATTTCGTTTTCTGTGCAGATCAGTGGATTCTCATCGAAATGCACAGATGTTTGTATATAATCACTGCCCTGAAATACTCTTTTTTCCTTGCTTATGCCATCCTTACAACCTGTTATTATGCCTCCACCTATGTCAGACCTGCATGAATAGCATCCTGATCTACAAATATTCACATAAAGTATTGGTAGAATATAGATATTCTTACTTGGGTTATTCCTATTAATATCACAGAATCAGGCAGGAATTTAGATAAAAAGAGAGAGCATCAGATAATCCAGATGAATGGGGATGCAATGTATTTTTAAAAATGAGGTTATTCGTTACTCAGCCATGTTTTCCCACCCTAAGTCCCTATGAGCTACCTGTATCAGTACAGTTTTGGAAAAGGATCTGAAGATATCTGACAGCTCCTCTGGCAAGACCGTGACTCTGGTAATTTTGCTTCAAGTGACAGACTGCAACAGCTCCTTAAAAATTATCTAGGTTCTGACTCAAGCCGATATACTCCATTTAAGATTTTGTCTTTTCACCACAAGGTGCTGCTTGCCTTTCTTTGATCCTGGAGCATCTCACATGCCATCTATATTGCACTGGTGCCATGGAACCATGGAGGAGCTGAGGTTGGAAGGGAGCTCTGGAGGCTCTGGAGGCTATCTGGTCCAACCCTCGCTCAAAAGAAGAGCCAGCTTAGAGTAGATTCTCCGGGCCCTGTCCTGTCAGTCCAGTTCTGAATATCTTCTAGGATAGAGATACCACAGCATCTCTGGGAAATCTGTTCCAATTTGACCACCCTCATTGTGAAAAAATTCCTTATTTCTAAATGGAATTTCTTTTGTTACAGCTTGTGTCTGTTGCCTCTTATTCTGTCACTGCACACCTTCATTTTCTCTCTACCCTCCACATAGGTAGCTGAAGACAGGCGTAAGATCTCCCCTCAGCCTTCTCTTCCTCAAGTGAAGAAACTCCTTTTTCTCAGTCTCTCTTAGTACATCATGTGCTCCAGCTCTTTAATTATGTTGGTTGTTCACCACTGGACTCCAGTATGTCAAGGCTTTCTTCTACTGATGAGCCCAAAACTGGATCTAGTGCTCCACATACAACAGTGTAAGTGCTGAATAAAGGGGAATAAACACTTCCCGCAGCCGTCTGGTTACAATCTCCAGTCTTTTCATCCTGACAGCCAAACATTATTTCCAAAAGGTCAAAAGGTAATGAATATGTTGGGGATTAGGTTTTTTTTCACCACAAAGAGAGAAGAAAATACTTTTCAGTTACCTACAGGCATCCCTTTAAGTAGATAAAGTCCCTATGAAGCCTGCTTGTTTGGTTTGCAGTATCTGCAATATTTGGTATGAAGGCATATGTTTAGGTTTGAGAAAGAACTTGCTGAGAATATCTGTGATCAGAAGTGGATATGCTGGGTTGTCAAGGGCAGTACAATTTAGCCAGTCATTTCCATCTGGTCCATGCTTCTTTGAGAATCAGGTTCAGGCAGCCCTTAACTGTTTTAACCTGACTTCTGTTTGGGCAGATAATGAGACAGCTGTAGCTGATGACTGGTATTCATTTCATCCTACTTTTTCTCCCCAGGAAGTCTATATGAGGGAGGGGAGATACTCTGTCTCATAGCCTTATAATGACTCAGTGGAGTATGGCAGTTTCTTGCTTTCTCTGAGGTTACCACAGCTCAGCAGGGCAGCAGGCAACGAGGAAGCCAAAGCTATTCTCCAGATACTGAGATACAGCAGGGAGACAGCAGGGGAGCAGAGGACCAGCTGCACTGATGGGAGAACACCCACTCAGACAGCTCTTGATATGGAGCTTCTCATGGGGCTTCTCCAAAAGGCTGCTTAGGAGACAGTGATCCTTACATATACCCCTCTCCAGGATCATTGCTTTGCAAAGGATGCAGCCTGAACAACACATTTTCAGTTCATAACTAATGTTTTCTTTCTCACACACAAATGTCTGAGAAAGACAGGTTGGAAACTGTTACTATAGGGATACATAATCTCTTTTCACTGGTTTTGTTTCAGTTCAGATCTCTGACTCAATGCAGATGTCCACACTGAACACGTCTCCAGATGAACTAGACATCTAGACTCCATTTATAGGCAATGGGCAAAAACATGCATCCTGGGATGTGATTTATGTATGTAAAGTAGATTGGCTGAATTATTCCCTAAAATTGACTATTCCTCTTGTTCGGTTATAAATTAAATTGATGGGATGAATACTATCCAATTGCTTTTACTCAAAACTTTCAAATTGCTCCTTGCTGAACTTCAACAGTACCTTTATTATGATACAGTAGGAATTGCAGGGAGGAAGGAAGGAGCTACCAAAAAGGAGCTACCTTTAAGTTGCAGAGAGACAAAGTTATATAGCAAAAGGTTGGTGTAGATGGGGTAGTATGGATGCTTTGGATGGGACGGACGCTTATGATTGCATGGACAGAGTTGTATCTTACTGGGTGCGTTTGATCTCCGTTATAAGTTTAATTACTTATTTTTAGTTGTGTTTGATTACCAAAGGAAGCCTGTTTGTGCTGTCATAATAATGTGACCTGACTGGCAGAGGGGACAGAGGCACACATCACTAGCGTTTTAGAGGATGAGAGAACTGCTAAATATAGTATTGTTGAAATTTCTTCTTCCTGTCTTTCTAACCCCCTATTTGTGTTCAATGCAAAGAGATCTGGAAGGACAAAGACCTCTATGTGCATGAGTGCCAGACTTCATCTGGAATGTAAAGCTTTTCATTAGGGGGTTTGTTCCTTTTTATCTTATCCCCTCATCCAGCTTCTTCATCTACATTTCTGTCATTCCCCATCTTTTCATGACAGGGAAGGCTGAGTAATACTCCATAGAGTAAGGAGAAAATAAATACAAAGGGTGCTTTGCCTCTTTGGTTATAGCCATTCTAGTATAAACTAATTAGGGACAGAACACCAGACCAAGCAGTGGCATGTGATTATTCATACTGCTATACTCTTAGTGAAGCCCTGGCATGATTTTGACTTGAGTGACTTAGCATCCTTCCAGCAATGGCCAGACACAGTGCAGAGATGCTGGTTAGGGACCATTCCCAAAAAGGATTTTGAATGTGGTGATGCTATTTTGGAAGGTAAAAGCTTAGCTGTATGCACTCAAGTCATACAACTGTTGAAATCAGCGTTTAATGAGCGGACTATGGTCCGGTTTATTCACTTACATAGATGTAGTCTTTGACTACTGTTATGGAAGAGACAAAGAACAAGGCAGAAGAATCTGTAAGTTGGGATCGATGGAAAGCACAGTTAACTGTAGCTTCAAAAGGAACGAGTAAGGCAAATGGGAACCTATTGTTTTAACCACGCTACTCCACTCAGTCAAGAACACATATACAGTGGACCTCAAAAACCAGAAAATGGTGACTCAATGGTGCAGCTAGCTCTTAGGTAGCTACAAAGAGTCTTTATTGTCTTCTGTTTATTTGCCATCTATATTACATGTGCAGATGGCCTATGAGATTGGAAATGTCTAAGAAGGAGATTAGAGTATCAGAGACCTGTCAAATGCAGAAAATGTACACTAGGGTAACAGATCAAAAAAACGTTTTCTGTCACTACTGCATCTGCAAAAGATATTTCCAGTGAGGCTGTTCCAACTACCTGTCCACCTAAAGAACACACAGTGCCACCATTTTAGAAATTGTCAGCTCCTCCTTTCTATGAGGGACTTCCCACTGCTCTTCAGATCTGCACTGGAGTATGTCTTGATGATGAAAGCTTGTATCTCATAACAGGAAAACTTTCACTGGACAAATGTAACGACCTACATATTTATATTTCCAATTGAAGATACACCTGCCAGCTATGATGGCAGTGGCTTTGCAGCCAGCCTCGCAGTACCTAAATTGACTAAAGCAGCACAGTCTCAGTGCACGGTATTTCTGCTGAAACTCTTCCTCCAACAGGCCTCACAGAAACAGTAACCACAATAGCCAGTTTTCCAAAATCCATGCACACACCCATGTAGATACAGAAATAATCTTACACTGTACAAAACTAAAACCTGAGTCTGGTCTCAGGATGGTTCAGCTTAGAACTTGTTTTGCTGGAGTTCACTGGTGAAAGTAATGTACATGAGATAAAGTCAATACCTCTACTTCTCCCTGAAATTATTTTTGTTTTTATTTTTTTCTTCAAGTATTCATCAGGTGATTCAGACCGACATCACCCTAACATATTGTTCACTTTCAATTGCACTTTGTAGATTATTTTTAGGCTCTTGCCTCATTAACTTAAATTTCTGCACATCTGAGCTACTAAGGAGCCAGTGGAATTAACCTATCCAACATGAACATTTCCCCTCTGTCCCTTTGTATCTGGTGCTGTATTACGTTTTATGACTTCAAAATGAAGTTATTAAATGGAACTGCAACAAATCCGTTCCTAAAACTCAGATAAACTGTGTACATTATTCCCACACTGCCTATCTTCTCAGTGGTGTGCAATTTGTAGATTTCAACCAAAACACACAGCTGCCAGAGGACAGTTATTCTTTCTTTTATGAATACATTGCTATTACTTTTAGTTATGCATTTCTAAATAGTTAGTAATTTTGGCTCTTTGTATGTTTTCCACAGATCAAGTCAAGTTTAATAATCCTGGTTTTCCATATTATAAAAAGTCTCAGAGAGTCTACACTTACTGGTTGGGATTTTAAAAGTGCTCTGTACCTGTCTAGTTCTGATTCTACTAATGACAATGATATAAAATTCCATCAGTACGGTATAAAGACACAGTAAGTTACATCACATCATGAACTGTAGGAAAATTCTCACATATTAGGGAGGGAAGAATATAACAGAAAAGAACTGTACTGTGCTGTATCACCGATGGGTCTGGGTATTTTGTCCAGCCCTGATCCTGATCAGCTGTACTGTAAAATTACCCTTCTTTCTTAAAGCCTTTTTATTGTTATTTTAAAGATTCTGCATAATGCAGTTTCTAGACTGCAGCTTTCACGACTTTGTCATTTCCTGCTGTCCAGAAAGGAATCCTAACAGCATACTTCATTTGCTTTCTGCAGTACCCCCATGCTAACCTCCTAATAATTTCTTTATGTCTTTCTTCATTCTTTTTTTTCCCCTGCATAAGTCCTGTACTCCGTTTTACACTTGGAACTTACTCTTTCCATTTCTGTGTCAGAAGACCCTCTAGCCATTGAACTGAATTTGTTCTTAAACTCATACTTATCTTTAATGGGCATTTCAACATGAATCACTTAAAAAAAATCGTATGAATAGCAGCAGCTATTTCTACAACACTTTCAGATTGGACTTCTCCTGTGGCTTGTTGTATAGAAAGGAAAAGTCATGTCTCTACTTCTCCTGTGACACAACTACACCTATGCTCACCTGTGGCTTAAACCTGGGAGACATCTACATTCTAACACTGATCAACTGTTCAAAGCTCTGCTTCCATGTGTACCAAAACAGTTCCAACCTTAAGAAGCTCTCCACCTATCTGCCATTTAAGCCTTGAAGGATTCTAGACACTGGGTGTTTTCATACATAAGTTCCCAGAAAGACCCAATCCAATAGATATGCTCTAATACACACCTGAAAGGAAAAGGCTTCCCATAAAGTGTTGCTTTGACTGCCTTGCTGTAATTTATAGCCAAAGGAAGAACTNCCTCCTTCATTTCCCCTGCTCACCCCCGTCCACCCATCTCCCAGGTAAAATACGTTGTTTAATAGGTCACTTGCTAAAAATTGGAAGACTGAGAGTAAAAGCCTCCCAGTTTGAGTGGATTCAATACTACATCTCCCCCCAGAAGTTTGCTAGTCACCACAATAAAAGCTAGACTGGATGCAAGCTCCACTGGGAAGCAGAAAACACAAGAGCAGCGTAAGACCCATATATTTTTTTTTCCATGCTGTGTCATGCAAAAATATACTGTCTTTATTGTACATATTATACAGGGGGACTTGCCTAAAAGAGAAAAATGTAGTGTCTGATCCCTGCTCCCAGGACTGATTTTTAACCTAATAATAAGCAGTCAATTCATAAGACGGTGAGAGTGTCCTTGGAGCAAAGACAGGAACCCAGCATGTCCCAATTTCCCAGAAGAATAACCCCCTTTGGTCTACTGCAGTTCTTGAAATTTTTTTTCTAGGGTGTGACAGAGCTTCAACAGAATGTGTAAGAGTGCTGCTTATGCCAAGCAGTCTCTGGTCCAGCCTCTAACTTTCTGTGTTAGGAAAGAAGAAAATGTGGCACTGAACTCCTCCATCACCTCTCACACTCAACTCAAGTACCTGAGTTACAGATAGGGGCAGAATTTCCATTTCATTCTACTCTGAAACATTTATCTCACTCCATCAAATGTAGGAGGATCCTTGGCTGCCAAGAAAGGATTCCAGTTTCTATTCACTTAAAAGTGGTCATTTCTGGCTGTATTTTCAGAGAAGGACATCCACAGACTGCTCTCATTAGATAAAAAAACAAACTCTAATATAAACATTAGTATACTTTTTGTAAGTCCG
>VYZV01042491.1:0-12792 GCA_013401275.1 Pandion haliaetus
TCATGCCTATGTGCTAATTCACCCTGTTAGTGTGGTTAGATTAAACTAGGTGGTTGCCCTCATAACCAGGTGCTAGAGCTCCTGCCTTAGGAAACAAGCATCTCTGCCATGGTATATCTGCTATATACAGAAGCATGGACATGCTATTTCTAGTGCTTCAGAAATCAGCTCAGGTCTGTCAGCTCAGATCTTTCTGTTTTCCATGTTTTATTGTAGACATACTTTNATCCACTCGCTTTTTATACACAAATATTTTTTAATTAAAATCATATCCAATTGTATTTTTCTCTTCCGCTGTTGTCTTTGGGCCTTTTTGTTTGTCATTCACCATGGAAACAATATACTTGAAACAGGAATGATAGCTTTGGAAGACATATGGGCATTTCAAGTTCATGACATTGCAACCCTTTGCTTACAGCACACCAAACATGCAAGGAAGCAACAAAAGATATACCATGACAAAAAAAGCAACCTTACAGAAACATTTCTCAGTGAATAATTATATATTGGAGTTTTCCTTGACAAGCAGGAGATTTGAAGTCCAGGATTGTTACTGCACTCTTCAACTGAGTCATTTTATCATGGCAAGATTCTAATGTTATGATCCTAAAAGATTAGCTATCTATAGCAGGACCAAGATGATAAGTGCTTTTTCAGTTCACAGCAGCTGAAATCAAAATAATTTTGGCTTAGCCTGAACTAAGTTTGAATATTTTGGACTGTTACCATACTAAAATTTGCCAAGAATGATCTCTATGTTGTGAAACAAAACTTTCCTTTCAACCCAAAACAAAATATTACAGTTTGAAAGACAGGAATGAAATGCAACTGGGTTTGAGGTCTAGACTCACAAAATCTGAATACATGGGATGGTAAGATGCAGTTATTTCTCACCCTTTTTAGAATAATTCTGTGGGGAAGATATTCACCCACAGTGTAAAATGTGAGGAGGAGTTCACAAGATACAGAAAATACAGTACTTCTAAGGCACTATAGCCATATTTCTGAATGGAAATACTGGGCTTTTTTTTAGCCAAAATGAAGGTATATTTTATATTTTAATAATTTCTTTGTTGAAACAATTGTTAGGAATGCAGAGCGCAAGTACTATTCCCAAGACTACACTAATTTCAAGGTGCCCTCCTGACCCTTCTCTGGAGGCAACAAAGCCAGACCCTGTTTCAGACTTGCCTGAAATTTGAGGACAGGGATAATGTCATGCCCACCACCATACTGCTTTCAGCTCTGATGACAGAGCAACCTTCAAGTATGCCTTCATCTTCCTATGATGTAAAGCCATTGTCTGCGTATGTATTTCCATAAGAGCTGGTTAATCTTCTTTCTACTCAGGGACTGCTATGTCTTACATAGACAGGTTGTTTGTGTCCACGTCCTAGGTATTTCACACATATTTAAGCAGTATTTCCGATAGATAATAAATGTTAAAGTAGGCTCTCTTAGTCTTTTTTTCACCATCCAACTGCAAGAGCTTGGTTTCCCATTCATGGTATCAGTGGAAAAGATTGTGTTGCTCTATTCCTCAGCCTACTGCCTCCTGCTTTGTCCCAGTACTGCAGTATTAGTGCAGGATGTGAACTTGTTCTTGAATACAGGCTCATGGAAACAAGAACATTAGGAGCAGCAATACTTTTACAGCTTCTGTGTCTTTTTGGCTATTATTGCTGGCTGTTAATATTTGAAATTAAAATGCTTATGTATAGAACTTCTTTTTTATTACAATTAGTGATGCACCTGCTGAGGAGGCATTTAGAAACTGTGAGTAACTGGATTGGCTTTTACCCTCTTCTTCCTCTCCACAGATGTCCAAAGCTGTAGCAACCAGTATGGAACAAGTTAGCTTCAGAAAAACAGTTTGATTTTCCCCACCATTGAGAATTTTTTTGACTTCTGTTATAATCCAATAGATTGTAACATCTACACAGATCATTTCTCATTAATAGGTGAATGAAGTTAAAGCCTCAGGCAAACTACCAATTAGCCTTGTCCATATCCATAATTTTTATTGAAATTAGTCCTTCAAATATATTTTTATGTCACATTTTCTGTTATACGCTTCTTGTCAAGAGAACAACACAGAAACCATTTCCATGTCCAAACAATTTATTCTGGAGGTGACCTTAATCACTAACAACTTGTCATTAGTCTACATGCTGTCATTTGATTTTAATGTAATAAATTTTAGGAGCCACATTTTAATTTCCATAGGGTCAAATGCCAGTTTGCACTGTGCATAGTCATGGATAGGAAGCATGTATGCACTCTTAAGCTTTTCAAGGCAAATCAGCTTTAAGAGTCAATTGACAGAAAGTTGGTTAAACTGTCCAGGATAAAGAAACCTGAAGAATTCATTAATTTGATATAATATAATGGTTTTGCTATATTTAAAGGTCTCTTTATTTTTACATAGTTCCTTTCATCAGCCTGATGAATTGGATCTATGCATAGTCATGGAGTAAGAGCACTCTAAGTAAGCCAAAGCCTCACTGGAGAACAATCAAGTCTCTCTTCACAAAAATCTACTTACTTTTGATAAAGAGTCTTTTATTTGGAAAAAACTGCTCATGAGATGAGCAAGCATTAAACAAGTGAATCAGGTATCCTACCCAAAACACATATTTTAATTAAAAATAACAAATTTCAAAGCAAAAAATATGTAAGTACTAGATGATACTTTTAAAATCCTTCAATATTTTTTGTAAAGCTTTATAGTTGGTAAAGTTATCAACTGTATTGGGTTAAGGAGGAAAGTTAGTTACAGTTGAGACTTTTTGAGGTTGAAAACACTTCAATAGCACAGCGACAAAGTTAGAAAAACAGTGTGGGAGATATATAGACAAGGTAAAGGTGGGAAGTCTGATAAGAATGAAACAAAGGTAAAAGATTACCATTCTGAAGTAGTTGCAGTTTGTAAATGGAAGTCTTGCCTCTCAAACTGGCATCTAAAACAGAGAGAACTGAGAATGAACATCCTGTCACGGACCCACCAGAAAACTCTCAGGTCCATATCTTAAAAGATAATTGGGTCAGGAGCTTCCATTGATTTCCCATTTATATACCCTAAAACCTCTGTTCCTAATTTGCTACAATGAAAGCTCAGCATGCTGAGGAATCTGCAGGAAATTAATAAGAGTTTTGAAGAAATGTTAGAGCTATGCTGAGATGCTGCTTTTGTGCACCAAGCACAACAGTACATTAAAAAAATGCATATTTGCTTTGGCTAATATTTCTAAGCAATTAAAAAATATAAATGCTAATACCTTCTTTAAATATATCAGTTGAATCTAGATGTAAACATCGCAGTAACAGGCAAACACTGAATATGAGCAATGATAAATATAATGGATAAAATTTTTTTGAAGTTTCTTTGCAGATTTTTTACCTAGTTTTTATAATGTAGAAGTAGTTTGTATGTGATATCTAGGATAAATTATCTTTCTCACAGAGTTTCACAAAGGTAGATTTGGAAATGCTTCTCTGTATTTGGAATATGAAGAAAGCATAATGGATCTGCAGTGTTCACAGGTCCCCTGAATCAGTTGTATGGCATCAAAAAGGATACAGTCTTCATGGTAGAAACTGCTTTTATTATGAAGCATTCGGTACTGTTGTCTAACAAGTTACTATCCAAATCTAAGATTTTAAATTTAAAAAATACTTCTGATATCTTATTCTTTTGGTTTAAACAAATATTGATATTGTTCTTCCATAATTTTCTAATTTAAAGAAAAAAAAGTTTAAAAATCTAATAAAATTATCCAGGATCCCTAAAGTTGCCATAAGAAAAGGACCGTTTGATGAAAAATACACTTATTTACACTACTGTCTATCAATTTATAATGGAACTTACTTTACTTTATACACTTTAGCTGTCATAAATCAGTGAATTTTCTGAGTTATTTTCATGTCTTAATGACAAAACAATAAAAAAGAGCCCCCAAAATGTCAAATAGCTTTACCAGAATTAATACCTTTACATTAGTAAAGACTTGCAAAGCTGCTGAATTAATATGTCCATGTACATCTATACATCTGTGTCTGCATCTGGATTTCCTTTTTTAAATGAAAACTGAATTTGGATCCTCAGTCTTACTCACTGAAACTGTGTTGAACTAGCAGGAAATAGAGTCCTGAATATTGTTCCTTTCACAATATCCTGTCTAAAAGATCTTTTCAGCCATCTGTTTGGCCATACAAACAGTTCAAATCATCTGGAAGGCACCATCTTGCAGGCCTTGAGAGGGCTTCTAGATCGTACTAACTTGACATGATTCATGAAAGCATCTTTGCAGTCCCTCACGCCCTGGCAGAAAGCAAAGGTGAGACTGAGCTCATGGGTAGCAAAGTGCATTCACAGCCTCTGTGAGCAGCAAAGATTAGGGAAGGGGGCCATAGTGCAACACAAACAAAGCACACGGGTGTGATGGATACCCAGGTACCCAGAGTCAGGCCTCAAGGGATATGAATCCCTCCCTTCTGGCCTGAGGAGAGTAGCTACAGACAGCAGATGCTACATCGTCTCTTGGATGTTTTACTGAACTCTTAATTTGCTCTCAACTTTTCTGTCTAAACAAGCCTACTCAGATCTTCCGTTCCACATCCAAACCTCTTATTTGAAGCAATTTTCCCTCTTGGCATTTCTCATGCAGTGAGGGAAAGCATCTTTGTCAGCTAGAGCTCTCCTCCACCAGTACACAGATCCCTGTGGTCCCAGTCTCCTGAATCCATATCGTGGGTGCCTCCAAATGCTCCTTCCCTGGGACACTCCTGGATCAGCCAACACCAGCTGAGCTCTCAGCTGACAGTTTTGAATGTGGCATCTCAGCATACTCCAAGGGAAGAGTGTTCCCAGGAGGTTTCTCTCTGGCTCTAATCACGATGAAGGCTTTGGAAGATAAATTTTCTGACACAATTCCAAAGTAGAAAGGTCATAGTACTTGCCTCATTTCCCAGAAGGCTAGACATCTGGAGATGCTGAAACAGAGAATAAATCTAATCTTTAGTTTTAATAGCAAAAAATGCCAAGTGGCTGATGGTGTTCCTTCTTTTTTTTTTTTCCCCCCAAATAGCTACAGTGGTTTTATTTTGAATTTTCCACAGCCAGAGGTACAATGCCAAGTTAAGACTTTCAGACCTTTCCCATATTTTCAGATTGGGTATATGGAATATCTGGGAGTAATACACCACAGCCTCTACAGTACCTAAAACACTGCAAAGTTTAAAACTTTATTAAGCTTATATATTTACAAACTTTAAAATGTATAAACTTTATTATGTTTGTGGAGGTTTTAATTTTTATTTAAATACATATTTCCCAAATTGATACTTGCACCTTTGACCATGAACAGATCATGGTGAATGACTTTGAGAAAGACTTTGGTTTCACTCAAGACTTTGTAAGGAAAAACTACACAGTAAAACTGCCTGCACACCCTATATGAATTAGAGTATAAGAGTAAGAAATGTTCAACAAACCACCCAAAGAGAAGTAATCCTTCTAGAATTTGTCAAGCTCTCATCAAAAGAGGAAAAAATAACAACCATAGAGAGATCAGTCCAGTTTTGATCAATCTCTCATTGCGTCCAAAGAATATGTGATTGGGAAAACCATTGCACTGAACAGAAAACTACCCAACATTTTTATTTTTAGATCATGCTAAGTAATGTTATTCTGTAAAAACATCTACAAAATTCCTGTAAGAAATGTGCCTGAAGGAAATGCTCTTCAGTTTTAAACGCACCTAAAATCTGTCCTACAAAGAAAAAGAATTAAATGCATGGAGGGAAGAGCAACATGGAAAGATTGCAACATGGAACATCTGAGAGGAAAGATTAGAAGTCAGGCTATGCACATTGTTGTAAAGGTAGCTTCAGCAGCAGAAAGTTACCTCAGGTTACCTCAAGCAGGTTACCTCAAAATACACATGATCATCTTATGTTTCTTCCAAGCCAGGAAGATGTTTTGCTCCGTATTTTATATTAGAATGTTGACAATCCTTAGATTTTCACCTGCAGTTCCTGGTTCATAAATGCTGAGAAGCAGAAATGTTAAAAGAACTTTCGATTCCTATCCATGGCTTAATTGCTTTGTTGGGGGCCAAAGGAGGGTTACTACATCAAGCACTGTAGACATTTGTCTACAGGCAGGATCACGCTGAAGATGTGTGTCTTGGCAGAGACCTACATGGCAGAAGAAGCTAGTTGGCCTCACATGGTATCCTTACCCAGAGGAGCTCTTTGGAATGGGACATGTCTCTGCTGCAGCCCCTCACTATCCCCACAGCTGCAGCCAGACATGTAAACAGATACTTTGATGGGAAGTAATTTTAAAAGTCTTAATTTTAAAATTTAGCTTCAAGGAGGAAGCTTTAGGTTAGATATCTCTGAGGTTAGATAATGATTATGTCTTGAGTGCTAAGCTGCTTCATTTTCTTCCAATTTAGGATGCAGTTCACGCTGATAAAGTTGAAATTTATTATGAAGAATGTGGTGATATTTTTAGAATATATCAGCTGATTGTTCTAATGATTACTGAATGATTCAACTACAGTTGATACTTAAATTGCAGGACCAAGACTAATTGGATGATCTGATGGTCTCAAATGGAGATTAAATGAGTCATCTAAAATCTTCAGCAACTCCTTCTGATATTGTTACCTGGATCTGCAGATCTTTTCACATATTACTTATAAGAAGTAAGATAAATTCTCTGTGGAATAGCCAAATGTTCTCAACCCACAAAGTGGGAAATGGTATACAGGTATAGTTGTTATTTACATGGCACTGAGCAAAAAATTCTGGAAATAAGGATTTTCTGTTGTTTTTACTGCCACTTCTGCTATTGATTCCTCCTGTGTCTGTCTCATTAATACCATTATCACTTTTCTGTCAGAAGGCTCAGAGAGGCTCATTTAAACTAGGAATGAGAGTTGCAGTTAGCCTGCTGTTTATATTGAGCAGAGACCTGACTAAACCAGGAGTATCTCCACCTTAAGCTCTTCCCTTTGCTGATCTCCTCTCTGCTCTCCTACAGCAAAAGACTTCCAGCAGTATTTCCATGGTTTTTCTGCCAGTGGATTCTTTCTGCCTTTTTAAATACCTGTTGGAACAATGTTTTTGCCCTTTTTAGTTTTGTTTCAAATTACTGCACCATATGGCCTGCTTGGCTTTGCTTGAAGTCTTATTTCTTTATTTTGGTATGTTCTGCTTTTGCTGTTCAACTGGGAGATTGGGTTTCTGCACCTCATTTTTCCTCTAATCTTTACCCAATATACACACAACAGCTTTTGTTCATGACCACAGTTCAATTCTTACCAAAACCACTAGCATCTTCATGAAGGTATCCATAGAACTTTACAATGGAAAACCCTCCCTGTATTACTGAAATTTTAAAATTCATTCTGTTCTATAGAAATATTCATCTCTTTCAAAGGCTTTTGCATGGGTTACTTTGTCATCTTACATTATTTGCTATCTACTCAGCTATCCCACCACAAAAAACAGAACAAATTGATTTTTCATTGCAATGCTTTAAAGACACTTTTGATAGAACAGCATTATCTAAATTCACGGCAAGGAAGCCAGCCTAACATCACATAAACATTTCAAAATAAATTAATTTTTGCTAAGTTACATTCTTGTAAGGAGATAAGCATTTTCCCAGTGTTAAGGACAGAAAATTGAAAAACATTATCCAAGACCACACCTTGTATCTGTGGTAGAGACTCAGAATCTTTCCCCCTCCTGTTCATATATTTATAGGACATCATCAACTCCTACTGCTGATGAATTATATTTTAAAAGCAGTGGTTTATACATAAGCAGCCTGCAGAAACAAAACCAAAAATATTTAACTGAGCTAAGTCCCAAAGTATTTCTGAGAGCAAGAAGTGGCTAGTTTACATGTATGGCAATGAATGCATGTCTACACTGAACTTTTTACTTGGAAAAGGAGCAGAATTTTCCAAATGCTGCAACACAAGCACATCTAATGGACTACTTCCTTTTGCTTATTGATATAGTTTACTCAGGGGACTTCAGTCTTTGTAAGAATTAATTAATCACTGTAATACTCACTGGATATTATCAGTGACCTGCCTTCCAAAGGCAAAATGGCCCTTGTGAACTACCAGTTGTACAAGCTTGTAAAACTTACAAACCCACTGATTTCAGCTTTAAAAATCTTTGGACAAAATTCAAAACTATCCTGAAAGCACAGATAAAAATCTAAGCCTCTGTTCTTGGCTTTGTGCTCTAACTAGAGTTAAGGTCCTTACTCTTTTTCTGGTCTTATGCACCTGTTCTTTACCAGCCATAAAGCAAATCTCCAGTAAAGGTCTCACCTGCAGGTTCTGTTAACTTTAAAAGCCCACCTGCACTGCAGAAGCTAGCTGTGGACAGACACCTGAAATCACATAACTGAAGAAAGCTCTGGCAGCAGACCTTTATTGGAGACACGCTGTCAGGAAACAGAAGGAGATGGCAGGGTAGCTCAGAGTCAGAGCAAGGAACTGGTCTTTCTTCCACTAGCTTTTTTGTTTACCAGGCTCCTTAGGTGCTTTGGCAGGTTTGTGGGGTATGAAGAAAACAGACTGTTGATTTCTCTGTGTGTATGTGGGCGTAAATCCTGCCTCTTGCAACGATAACACCGACAGAAGTTTTGTAGGATTCTGCAAAAAATTCAGGATGAACCTTGTAGAGAAAACATGAATGATTGCATGGCCCTCAGGTGAGCTTTCTCCTTTCAGGCAGTGACTGGGCCCTGGCTATTAATCTGTACTGATGCAGAAACAAGTTTCATCAGGTATCTACACGCTTCTAACCCATGAGTATGTTTTAAAGCTGCTGAAAGTATAAATGTCAGTCTTCCATCAAGCACAGAGAGCCCCACTTCATTTGGGTATAACTGCCTATGGTCTCCCCAAGACACAACAGAAATCTGTAAGATGAGTAATTTACCTTTTTTTACTGTGTTCGGTGAAAATTTACACAAATCAGTGCCATATTCTGTACTGTCCCCTACTGTAGGGACCATGATATTTTGCAAGTCCTCATCCAAATGTTTCTGTGAAGAAACTCTTCTTGAGTTAATTATGTGCAGGCTTTACTGTCATTATGCTTTTATAACTTCAGTGTGACCTAGGGTGGTACACCTGTAAAAGTAGTGCCTGAGCTGTATTTTTGTCAGTTTTAATCCATATTTTTCTAATGTATTTCCAAGGTTGATGAGGTTTTTCTCTACAGGCAACTGCCATGGGCCTGTTTGGCTCTGCCCCGCTGAGGGCCCTGTTCTCAGGGCACAGGGGTCTCCCTGCCCTGCCCAGCCATCAGTCCCACATAGCTTGCAGGGCCCGTGCTGCCCTGGAGACATTTTGGCCCTGTCTCGGATTTGTTATGAAATTTTTCCTTGGAGTCCAAAGTGAGCTTGTTGTAAGGAATTTTTTGGCAATGTGCTGTCAGGGCCCTGAGCACATCCCCCTCTGGTGCTGGCTGCAGGGCAGGGCCTGCTCAGTGCTGATGCAGCCCAGGGTGACCCTGTTCTTCTGTGACCTGGGGAGAGGCTCCTAGACGTGTGGTGGGGAGGCTTCGGGGGCTGCTCTCAGCTGGGGACCCACTGGCAGCATCGCTGAGCTCCAGCCCCACCATGTCGCAGTCAGGCCTGGGTCTGCCATGGGCCCCACTGAGCCAGACCCAGGCACACCCATGGGCTGATGTTCTGGCCTGGCCTTGGCCCATCCCCAGAGAGGTGCCGGATGGCCAGGGCTGTGGCAGCCCTGGCTGCCTTCCCACCTTCCTGCTCCTCTGTTGGGGCAGTGGGACGGGGTCTGGCTGTGAGGGTCTGCCCTGTCCTGCCCTCCCAGGGAGGCCCCATGGAGCCATCAGCCCACGGATGCATCAGTCCTTGCAGAACCCTGACGTGCACTCAAAGGAACAAGTATAAATGCATGTGGAGAGAAAAACTGTTGGTGTGTGAGACTTCATAGCCTTAGTAAAATAAGCTGTAACCATGTCCCCCAGGGACCCATGGTCTTTTCCTCCAGTGTTCCATAGAAGATATGGGGATTTCTCTGTTAGTTTTATAAATTCCGCTCATCTACAGCAAATCTGGGCAATTTTAGCAGCTTCTCTCCGCTTTAGCTGCATTTTCTAAGCCCTTAATCACAAACTGGGATCAAAATGGTACGAGCCAGCAAACGTGTGGGCTGTTCCAGGGCCTGCTACTTCAGCATCTCATTTCTGCCATATAAAAATGGGATACTTCTACAAAACTCATTTGTAAAGCATATTAGATTGTGCAAAAGCAAAGAGCTACATAAGAGTTTAGTAATAGCATTATAACCCCATGCTGCTCTGTTCTTATAAATCTCAGGGGATAAAGTATGCTCAGTCCCTTGTGCTTAGTTCTGCCTCTTTTAGTCCTAGTAAATGCTGGATCCAGCTTATGGGCTAATGAAAGCCACATGCATTTCACATGTACAGTTCCAGAACACATTTCCACCTAGCCAAGCCCAACGCATTTCTTTTCTCTCCTCCTCAGGTATTTCCAGACTCCTGGAGTCTTTGAAGTTACTGAGAAATTTCCTTTACGCTCTGTAAAATACAGAGGAATGAGAAAACTACCCTTCCACCTTTTACATAAAAAAGAAGGAAACAAAGTTGTCATTAAGAATTTTATTTATAAAATAAATTATGATATGCCAACATTGCCTACAGTCGTTCTAGGTAATCTCTTTCTTCTCTCCTAAAACCCATAGGACTATAGCAAGACCCCTGCTATAAAACATGCTTAGAAAGAGAAAGCATGTTCTCTTTCATCAGGCTGGAAATGGGAAAGAATAATGACTTAGGATGAATTAAGATAAATTCCTACGTGTATTTCTCCAAATCAATCATGGAGAAAATTAAGAAGAAAAAGATACCCAAAACAATAGAAGGGACTATGTAGCCAAATATACTTCAATATGGTGGCTCTTGTATCCAAAGGATGAATGTTGATAGCAGACTATCTCCTGTGATTAATAAATATTCAGGAACAAACTAACTTACAGGTTTTGTTGACAGAAACTTTCCCTTCAGAGCTGTTTGTGTGGGAAGAAGTAAAATGAAATTGTTATACTCAGTTTCCTTCTTTTTTCAGTTTGAGGCTCAGCTTGTGAAAGCCAAGCACAGCTAAGGCAAGAAGGACTCTTGTATCCCTTTTCCCGGTGATACCTATGATTAATAAACTTCAAAGTATGCAAAACTCTCCCTAGAGAAAAGGTTTATATAGAAGTAGGTTCTAAATTTTCCTGATGAGAAGTTAGGGAAAGTTCATATAATGATTCTTAGTGTCATTTTTAAAAAAAGATAAAATGTTAATATACAAATATCTTTTTTTTTTTTTTTTAAATTCACGGCAAGGAAAGGAAACAGTCTATTTCAGAAGTTGCTTATTTCCAATTCTAATATGTTTACTAGGAAAGCATTAGAATATGGAAGTATTCAGTTGGTAAAACAGCCCTTTTTGTATTTATAACTTCAGTTTTCTAACATTCTCACTAATCTAGCAGAAAATAAATTGGTGAAGAAAATTGAATTGGATGAATGGACTGAAACTCATCTACTTTGCAGATTATATGCCTTAGAAGCATATACAGAGTGCTTTAACATGTGCCTGATAAACTGTAAAGGGGTAATTAGTGTTCCGTGTTTTCAGTAGTTCTTTGGCCATTAATCAGCTCAAATGTGTTTCAAAATTAAGGCTTCCCAATTTTAATCAAAGATAAACTGATTCAGTCTTTTCTTTGTCAGTGTGCAGACAGAATGCCTGAAACAACTCTAAGAGTTCCTGTTTACCTTAGGGGTCTGTTAACTCTGGAAACTTGTGGTATGCCACAGGAACATTAGCCTTGGAATAATTTTTTGTTTTTAAAGACAGAAGTGGGGAGTGATCTCATAATGATGAAAACAGTCACGTAACATCCCTAAAAGTATATCAAAAGGAGTGAACAGAGGACTTATGCCACCTCCCAGTGACAGAAATCTCTAATGTGCCAAATCCTGAAATGTCTCCTTTTCCTGTTAGGATGCTAAAATCCTCAGTGTGAACAGTTTTCAACATGTTTAAATCTCCCTCAGTGATACTTCTGATAGGAAACCTATTTGCTTTTAATAGAAGCAATATCTGTGGTGTGTGGAAAATTTAGGATTATAACATGCAGTGACAATTGAAATTTAGCTATATTTGTTTAATTGATTTTAATGCTACACACTTCTCAAAAAAAATAACGAGTTACCTTTTAAGAAATCATTTAATGGTGCTGGATATTAATTTGGGTACCACCATCAAAATGCAAGAGAAATCAGGAGACTTTCCTTAGAGTGAAGTTTAGCTTGTTGTATTGAATACATGTTATATCAGCTTGCTTTCTTTCTGCTATGCTCTAACACTGACTGAGTCAAATACCCAAGCAAATGAAAATATCAGAGACAATACTGGTCTTTGTGAAGAATATAGGAACATTATCTGTCATGGAAGGAAGTAAAACAACCTCTCCAAATACCAGTGCTGCAGAATGGTATTAGAGTGAAAATGGAGGAGAAACGTTCGAATCATCTTCTTACTATAGACACCTAGTGATTCTGTCCTCATCCCCATAGATACCCAAAAAGCTGTTATTTTGAAGATAGCGTCTGTATTTCAGTAACATACTGAACTCTGAGAATCTGGCTTATCACAAGCTCAAGATAGAAGTCTGCTGTCTTCTAAACCAGTTCAAGAGATTTGACATGAAT
>VYZV01042493.1:8458-23582 GCA_013401275.1 Pandion haliaetus
AGACCCTGCACAAGAGGGACACTAATAACTTTAGCTATATTTGGCTTGTTCTATTCTAAAAGACAGATATTAATTCAGTAAGATGTTGAGCTATCAGTAAACATCATTTGCAACCACCAGACTAAGTAAATTCATTCCCATGTTGTTTCTATCAGACAACTTCTAACTTTGAAGTCATTATTGATCCTCAGGCTGTCTCATTACACCACTTTACAAGGCTACGGAGAAAAGAAATAAACCTTCGATGAGTGTTTTTAAGGAACAGAGAACTTTAGATCTGAAGTGGCCATCACCCAGGGATCTGAACTCTGAACCCCACTTGGCTGGTCATCTCTGAGGGTCAGACATTACAAGGAGGATGACCCTAAAACATCTGTTGAAAATCAGACTACCAAACTGATGGGAAATTCAGACTAATCCAAATGTGGCAGCCAAATCAGCTACTGAAACTATACAGTGCTACCAAATGTAGAATGATTAAACTATGAAGAAAATGGGCTCAGTTCTAAAAATCGAGAAGCAAGTAAAAAAACCCCTTCGATGTAGTTTTTCCTTTAAGGTCAAAGAGAAGCACCAAGAAAGAACATAAAGGGAAGATGAAAGTAAGATACTGAAAAATACAGATCCTGAATCAAAATCTTGAGAGTCAGTTGCTATCTTCAGTAAGGGTTTTGTGAAAGAATTCTTAAGCAATGTCTGGCTCTTAAAGACATACCTATTGCGAGAGGTATTTTAACCAGCTCAATGTCTGGCAGGCAGTGCTGAGAATCTAAATGTCTTTCAACTGCTAACACAGATACAATTTTCACTCTCTGTAGGAGAGAATACCAGTGAGAAGTGTAGTGTTTAGAATCGGTCTACTCTGATTTACAGTATTTGAGAGGCCTACAAAAACTTGCAGATAAATTTTGAAGGATATAAGGAATATATCCTGATGTGTCTGAGGCAAAAAAATAGACAGAAAGTGATTTGCCCATCACTGCATTGCATGTTGTGTCATATCCACTCAGCAATTAGCAATAGAAATCCATTTCCGCAGGGATTGTCATCAAAGGGACTGCAAAAAGAGTAAAAGTCCTTGGGCTAAGTAAGAAGAGAAAACCCAGACAAACAAAAAGTCAGGAAAATATAACCTAATATTTCTACTAATAAATTATCAGTCATTTATTTTCTACACCAGTCTTTTATCTGTAACTGTACTTACCTGTCTGTAAGATGGTCTCAGACCAAAAATCCGTTCTCAGGCTATGGTTTGGACATTAATGTCTATGATATTGCTGGGGACACTGCAGATGCTGAGTTTAAAGGAACATCTCCCACAAGACACTCCCAGTGTTAAGAGGTACTTGAGTGAGACAATCTACCTTAACGTTCTCTTTGCACCTAAGAAACACGAAGTAGGCTCTTCCCCATAGAGTGAAGTGAAGGCATCATCATTACCATAAGTGACCTCCTGCGGCCAGCTCTATCCCTTTCTAATCTCTTGCTACCCATTCCAAGCACCCACCCTACAGACTGAATTGCATACAGTAGCACTGTGGATGACAGTTTTTTCAGCCATCTTAATAACGGCTTACATGATGTGCCCCAATAACCAAACAAATATACCTTCACATTGTGTACTACTGGCAATTTTCAACTGACAACTCAAGGCTACCTACTTTGTAGTAAAGTGTAATGAAACACTAGTGCTACATTCCACTAAATAACGGCCATCTGCAATATACAGGCATTAATAAAGGTGGCTTAAATACCTGATTTTAACATTCTGGCAATCAGTCACATTGACTTTCATGATTCTTTCATTTCTCCCCAAAAGCCGTAAGAGGAATTAGAAATGTATTCCTAGACATATGATCACAAAGGCATCGCAGCTGTTCATCAAGCCATCGTGACCGATGAGAATCCTGCATGCAGCTCTACAGCACCCCAGACAAAAAAAAAGCACCTGAAATACATTAGGTTTTAAATACATCTTGATTTTTAAAGTGATAACTTTGTGACAGCAGCCAAACTCGTTGTCTCATTATTATAAATTATACAATTATAGTGCCAGAATGGGCTACAGTGAATAAGTAGTCTGAACTGTTAAACATGTGCCAGAGGACATGAATGTTAAGAAAGGACAGGAACCATAAGAAAATTATTATTGCTTGAAAAAGAACGTATTCCTAGATTAAAACTGTGAAAAATATTACAAGGTAAAATAGAATACAACTTACATTAAAATAGTATGCATAATACATGTAAGAGCGAGATATCCATGTTAGATCACAGGAGATTCAAAACCTAGTATCTGCTAATTATCATTACTGAATATCAATTTTAAAAAGCTGCAGACATAAGATTCAGATCTTTATTTAGATTTTGAAGCACTCTCTCAGACTAACAGTGATTTTGAACAACTCTACAGTCCTTTTAGTTGGGGATATTTATTCCTAGTGGTCGCAATACACCAAGGATTTCTCAAATCTCTGCACTCAAAACAAAACAATAGAACTGAAAGGGTGTTAACTTCAGAAGCTAATTATAGCTTTTTAAGTACCAGCACCATTAACAATTTTACTGTCCAAAAAATACCCTGGGGATATTCACAACAGGTGCGGTGCAGTGGAAATGGATCTGCCTAGCTAATCCCGATCATACTTTCATTTTTAATTGATCTTTTACGATAGCAGAAGGTGAACAACACATATGAATATTGCAGAAGGTGCAAAAACATTAGAAATAAAACCACTGTCTCTCATTTTGATTTTTCTAGTAGCATAATCAGTCCCTAGTATTAATTCCATCTATACCATGGTTGCAATCTGCAAACACGCAGATGTAACTACGCACATCCTGCATCTTGCCAACGCTACTCCTCACACGTATATGTAATGAGAGATATCGAGACGAAAGGCTAAGTTCGCTTGCCCGCACATAGGCTCCTTCCTAGTGCCCTTTGAGATGGCTGTGAGGGTATAGAAGACATTTGCCAAACCTGGCCCCAGTGTCTCTGGGGCATCCTGTATGGAGGCAGCCAGGCCCGGTGGGCTTCCCAGGCAGTAGCAGATGCCTGTGTACTGGATAATCACATCCCACCCCAAACATGTAACACTACAAATCCTTCCCCTATTAATGGCTTCCCTATAAACAGCCTAGCTGAAGGAGCAGGAAGAAAGAAAGAAAGAAAAAAAAAAAAAACCCAAACCACACCAAAAAAACCAAAATGAAAAATTGATGAAGAATAAAAAAAATACACAGCATGTTTATGTTTTGGGTTTCCTAGCAGTTTCACTAAAGTCACTAAGTCATGACATGCCTGGAGCAGAATGAAACAACTCAAAACCAAAGGTCGTGCGAAAAGGGGGTCACACTTCAAGACTGGACCACCTCCAAAGACTGAAAAGAAAGGGCAAATTGGTAAGTCACATTTTCAGAGAAACCCCAACAAGAGCTAGAAGAGCACTATGAAAATTTTGGGTGAGATCCCAACAAAGAGCTGAAACATCATCGCGGCATGGTTGTTAGAATCCAGAGGACAGCTGGAGGAATGTTGCAAATGCAACTTGTGCAGTTTTCCAGCAACTGTAATCTATTACAGTCACTAGGGCAGATGAGTACTGTAGGCTGTGTTTAATTTGTCCTGTTTACGCAGGCTTTTTTTCTTAAACAACGTATACCAGAAACATGGACAAATGCAGAAATATGGGGTCATTTTTGCAGGAAACAGCTCCTCCCAGAGTTTAAGTGACCAAAAGATTCAAATGATCTTGAAGTACAGAGAGGAGGTGGAGGAAAGGGTGGTATCCTTTCACAACAAAGATTATTCCTCCTTAAGTATCGTTATCTGTTGAGCTTAGACACTTGCTTCTGTGATTGTAATTGACACTGCTGGGCTTTGCCAAACGGTCCTAGAAATGGCAGCTCTGAAAGTATAATCTTACAAAAGCAGTACACCAGCGCCCTTCTCTACTTCCCAAAGGCGCTCAAAAGAAATATATCTTTGTAGAGACAATATCTGATGAAGATATATGTATTCAAGGAGAAGTGCTGTACTTTGCTGAAATAAGACTAGGCTGTAAATCTAGATAGTCCCTTGAACAATTTGTAAATTCTCTCAAATAAAGTATTTTCACCACAGAAGTAAGAGCTGAAAGGACCAAACAGATCTAGCGTTTAAAGAAAAAAAAAAAGAAAAAAAAAAAGCATCCGCATTGCTGTCTTGGGTCTAAGTTTTGCTCAAGGTCTCTTCCATGGACCTTTGGTGACTGTTCAGCTGGAAATTAAGGGCCCAAGAGATTTTTCTGAAAGCAGTAAGGGATATCCTGAGTCCCAGCCAGCAGCCCAACAATACAGCTTCCAACAGCCAAAACTGTGCGAATTGTTATGCACATCACTCGTTACTCCACTGTGTGCTTATGGAGCCTTCATATAATTGTATTTTAACTATTAAAAGTGTTTTATTTATGAAAGATGCTACACTTCAAGTAATAGGTTCCCGCTCTATAAAAATCAAACTATGATTTTGAATTACTTTTTCATTTTTTAATATATTCAGGTAGTCAGCTTTAAAAGCCACACCGTGTAATTCTAATGTATTTCTTGGGAACAAAAAATTAGGCTGTGAAAAGTCTATTCCATATTTCACTTTCATATCATTTGCACTTCACATCTGACCAGTAGAACATGGAATTTTCTTTATGATAACCTGTTCTAGGCTTCAAGACAAAAAGAAAAAAATCCAAGACCAAACCAAAATTAGAAAACCCACCTGCTTTATATTCAATTCTCATTGAAAACCTATGTATCTCCACTCTTTAGCAGAAAATAGCTCAAAGTGCATTTCTCTAAGCAACATCCTCTCTCTCCTACAGGACTGTGACATAGGTGGAGCTGATCACTATGGGATTGGATTAGTTTCTTGGCAAAAGTTGTTATGACGTACTTGCTGCTACATCCTAAGGTTTGTTAGCATTCTTTGTCCTAGCCGTATCTACCACATCCCATAGGGATAACTAAGGAATTATTGCAGAAAGCTATTATCTGAGCGATGGATTTCAGTATGTTGTTCTTCAGAGCCACGCTTTTGTGTCATTAGCTGCATTTACGTCCGAGGGATGCAGCGCTTCAGTAACTTTCAGTGTTATTTGCACATTATTTCTTGTTTCTACTAAAAACCATGGAAGTAAGAAAGCAGAACTGCCTAAGTTATAAAAATCTACAATTTCTAAAAGCAAGTCTTAACACTTAACATAATTTATTTCCCATGCAACTGCTAAAGAGCTACGAGCTGTTTAGAACTGTGAAAATCTGTTTGTAAGTCCTGTCATTTTTTGGTACATCCGACAGCTAATTTGGATTGGAGCCTTTTGATTTAACTGCAGAGACAGACTTGTTGAGACAACTACAAGTGCGAGTCTTCACACATTTATCATTCTCCCTGTGCTACTTCTCTCCTTGCAGCTTGATTAGATACTGGGAATCAACTGCTCAATGTCATTTCTTCAGTGTTACTCCCCCGAGTCTTCTGTGGCTTGTCAGCTCTCTCAGCCCAGGAAAAGCCTGGGTGTGATCATGACTCTTCCCTGAAAAGCTTCTTCATTACAGGAACTGTGTTTATATTTCTTTTACTCTTCTCCGTGCTCCATTGGCCCTTACTCCATCATGAGAGAAAACAGTCATTGAAGTATAACTACCATGTTGAGGGTGTCAGAAATTATTAAAATGCAGAATGCTTCATGCTCGTTATTAATCCAACTCTCTTCTCATGTTGATGTTGGAAGGGAGCAAGATTAAAGTAGCTAGTGAGTATCAATCCTGTCCTCAGTAATACCAGTTGCTCAAATGGTCTTTGCACACACGTTTCATTACCATTCTTGGAGAACTGAAGTTGTAGTCTTAGCAAGCATACTGCCTAGCTGGCAAATAGGAATTTTGTCACTATGACAAATAGCATTTATGACCAAGTAAACTTTAGAAAAATAAAAAAGAAAGTTAGGGAGCAGTTGTTGATCAAGGTTTTAAACAAAACACAAGCGTGCCTTCCTTTCTGTGCTGATTCTAGGAGGAAAAGGAAGTCAACACAATTAATGGCGGATAATTATAAAAATACTGTGTTACTTTATATAGCCCAGCATATAGCTTGCATAAACACTGAAGATCTTTCATTTAACTGCTTTCAGTCACTGGCTGGATAATATTATACTATCTTTGCTAGCTAAATTTGTAGTTAGATAAAGATACGTGAGTTTCAGTTTACTAAGTAGTTCCCAAGACCAGGAAGGAGAAATTATTTTTTCTTTAGGCAAAGCATTGCAAAAATAAATTCAGTTTCTTCAGGTCAGGCATACATTTTTTTCATTTCAGGAAGCACCACGTACAGGGTACAGACAAAAGTCAAAAGAAGGATACTAAAGCTCACTGGCCTAGACCTGATTCAAATTGGGAAATCTTCCATTCTGAGTGTAAAGGTTCCAGTTCAACCATACCCATGAAACAGCAGTAAGTATTCTAAAGTAAATTAAAAGCATGAGTTGGATTACAAAAATATAATATCCCTGTGATATTCTGATCCCTGAAAACAACATGTCACTGCTAACAAATAAAAACCATCTGTTTCCACAACACTAATGAGCAATTTGTTGTGGAGCCAAAATTTTAAAACCTTAAAAAAAAACCCAAACAATCGTCAGGATCAGCGAGAAGGTGACAGTGGGAGAGAGCTCCGTCCCAGGACGTGTAAACAAACTTGTGCATTTTCTTTAGTTTACTGGAGACTTGGCATGTATGTCAGTTTTACAACATTTCTCAAGCTACAGCTACAGTTGCAAGGTACAAATATGTATACAATAGGGTATGAATATATGGCATGATTATAGATAGACCATCAGCACCTTGAAACTGCTTAAGCCAGAAAATTTCTGGTCCTTGTGTTATGAACGTAATCCGATAGCCACTTAAAATTTGTAAAAACTAAGCTACTTACTCAGTTACGTGCAAGAGCCAGGAGCAAATTCACAAATTAAGAGCAAAGAAAAACAAAATCAAGTTTATCAGCAAATACAAGCACATACCTAAACCATCTCCGACTTGAGAACAGACTATTACTAGCAAGTCCTCTCTGACCTGACTTATTTTGGAGGTACGTGGTTTCCATTATGCTGTTTTTACTGCAGCAGATCTGCACATTAAGGGGACAGAAAAATTCTGTACAAATTTGTACTAGGCAGGGTGGGGAGGTGCTGAGGCTGAAGCCCAAGGATCGGAGATTGATGAACAAATTCAGTTCACCAAATAAGTAGCAGCATAGCTGGAGAAGCCGTGCAGCCTTCTGTTCTTCCAAGCACAATCAAGTTCCTCCATATTATTAACAGAGTGCACATAGGCACAATAATCTAACAAGTACAATTTTGAAACTAAACTTGTTAATATTTGCTGAATTGAGGGTGATACAAAGATGCTAGCCCAGTTCTGCTCAGTGCAAAAAGCACTAACAGTCTACCAAGAGCTGGATTTTCCCTTCCTTGTTCACAGTGAAAGTATTTTCATAAGTCTCTCACCCAACAGAGGATTTTATGAACATTATTCCTATGTGCAAATATTTCCTCAGAGCAGCTGCAACAGTACATAGGTGCTAGAGAAGTACATTTTCCCCAGAAAAATACATGTAACTAAATAGTGATGAATTCTGAAAGAGCACCCTAATCCATTCTGTAGTCACAAGTTGTGCTGACCAATGTTTTTTCCCCTCACATTCATCACACACATAAAGAGTTTTTCCTCCTAAAAGGAAAATTAATTTAAGCTTATGTGATCATCAAACTGTATTTTAGGAGAATATGGATGCTAATGTCATAAATAAAATTTAAACCACACATACCTTACTAGTTTACCTGTTATAGAATCAAGGAACCATAAACAGGAGTCACCGCTGCATAATATATATTTGCCCATATACATAATGTATGTCAAATGTGTTTTTCTTTGAATAATTATGTTTACAGATTTATACCAGTGAAAGATGAAAAACATTTCCACTGAGCTCAATCCTACTTCCCTGAGAAAAAAAACAAAAACAAGAAACAGCACCAGCTGCTTGGCAGGACTCTGCTAGAATGATAACATGGTCTCTGAGCGCTCTTGTTCAAGCAATGGAATTAATTACTGATGAATACTAACACAGCAATAGCACTGACAACTGCATCACCTATACTGTCTAGCAAACAAGCTGTTTACTCATGGTGGCCACTGCTTTAATGCAGAGCTTTTCCAGAATTAAGTTTTGCATTTAGTGTACTTCTAGCGTAATATTTGAACTAAGTAGTTGACCATCTCTAAAACTATGAAACATTTACATCTAGCAAAGATTTGTTAGTAAGGAGAATTTGATATAGCAACAGCATGCAAACTCATTATTAAATCTACCTGAAATTAAGCACAGAAAATACATTTCCTTAAATAATATCCACCCACTAACTTGGGTTAATAGTCAGTAGCGATACAGTCACAATTAGAAAATGAGCACGAACGGGTTCTATAGTTCATTTTGCGAAATTCTCATCACCCTCCGCTTTAACAGACTGTTGTTCATAAAAATTGACACTTGTTTTTAAGAGAATGGAAAACAATCAATCTGAATAAAAAACCATCAACAAGGGAAGGGGACAAAGGAAGTTCTCACACAGCTGAGAAGACAAGAGTGAAAGAACAGAAAAGAGCTAAAATGATGCAAAAATATTTATATAAAAAGTGACAAAGGAAAAACTGCAACCAAAAAAGATCCCCAAACCACCCCCCACACCCCCAAAGAACCCCAAAACCAAAAAAACCAACACCAAAAACCTCAACCACAAGCTCTGCTGTAATTGTGTGATTGTATAAGTATCTACATTTTTTTTTGGATGACGTTTCAGATTTGTTGGTCTGGAAGTTTGGACAGGAATCTCATGAGAACAAGCTTTCTGATGATATTTTATATACTCCCAGGTTATAAGCCTGCCAGAAATAATGCAAGAGCAGCCTTTTTCCATAGTATTTTGGTACTTTCATTCCAACTCCAGCAAAAGAGTAGGAACTGCAGAAGTGTGTGAACTTTAAAGAGAGAACGATGAGCAATAAAACTCTCTTTCCCCATTCCTCACCAATGCATGGTATGGTACAGCCTGAATTTTGGGGAAGACATAAGAGGACTCTGATTTCATTTGAATCACTTCACCCTTTTCTAGTTTTGAAAGAAGTATTAGTTGGTGCTATTTAAAACAAACACCTGACGGGAGTCACAGCTTTATTCAGTTTGTTACCAAATGGTTTTCTAATAAAGATCAAGGATTTCTGTCTTTCTTGAGCGTTGTGACTTCACAGGATTCCTGCAGCTTACAGATATGGCTCATAAATAAAACAGGATGTTACAAAGGTTACCTTCCCTACACTAAACAAGGAAAATAGTTAATTCATTGAAAGACTGTGAAAAGGTATCTTCTATCAGTAACAGGGATAACATGCTTGCTACATTTTGAAAGAAAAAAAATCAAACCCAACAACTCTGGTTTTGTGTTTGTTATCCCTTAACGCTGGCTACAAAAATAGAGGTAGTTACATTCCTGCAAATGATCACATAAATAGAATTACCGCACGTATATCTTGCACTTCTTTGAAAGAGATGCAACTTGGAAACACGTCTTCTGATAACCATGCTCTCATCCAATCAAGATAAAGTCAGTCAAAAGGTCTACTAGGGGAAGAAGGTTTCTGGCTCAACCACCCTTCGTATTATCCCTATAGGTTTGTTGAGCAAGGATTATTCTATGCTTTGTTTTATTACAACATATACTCTCAGGCTATATGTGGAAAACACAGTAAAGTTCTTCCAGAGGGTTGCAGAGAAGTGAGAATCCTTATCCTAAAGATTTGGGGATAGAGACAGCTTTGGAAAGGCAACAGTCCAAGACTCTCGGAGCACAGAAAAATAAATTAAGATATATTTGGTTGCTCCACAGAGATTATGCTAGATGAAAGAGAGTCCACAGGATCAGACAGAACACAAAGGAAATGAGAATGAAAAGAATTACACTTCAATGGGGGTTTTTTGCTGTTTTTAGCTAGAAAACAAGGCCTAGATACTGGCAAATTCACAGGAGCAGCACTGTTTTCTCTTTGAAAGCTGAGGTTCTCCAACAGTGGGGCAGGAAAGGCAGTTGAATCTCTTCAAACAGACGGCAGTTGCTCGATAACTTGGTGACCTTCCTGTTAAGCCCAAAGGGCCACAAACACAGAGAATCCATATGACCCATGACATCTTCAAACACTGGAAGTTGTTACCAAGTGCCCAATGTCAGGAAACAACTGTCTGTCTGTGACAAAGATTTTCAGCAATCTGTTGCAGGTTACCTCATTGGAAACCCAACAGAAATAATTTTTAACCACGTTTGTGGTCCCTTTCCTGGCATGACATACACCCAAGAAACCTAGTGCTCTTTCAAATGGTCACCCTTTAAGAAAACGCAGCTAATATAAAAAAAATCACCACATGCAATGCATGTCCTTTTGACATGTTCAATGCTCTAAGTCAATAAGTGTTCGCTTTAAAAAGTTACAAATGGATCCTGCAAATCCACATGTATTTCTTGGACCTTTTTCAGTTCAAAAAACTGCTTGCATCCATGCATGTAAGATCGTGTGGTGTGTTAGGAGGAACACATTAACTATTGTGCTGCAGTTAATGTGACAGAAATATTGACTAGCATGAATTAGTTGCTTTGTTTTTACATTAAGCAGTGCACACTCCCCTTCCTATACCAAGCGATATATTCATAGTCTTTGTTAAAAGGATACATATAACATTAGGCATGGTAAATAATTACTGAGCACCCTCTACGTCTCACCTTTCAAAAGGAGTAGTGGGGTGGGCCCAGTGGACAAAAGACATTTTCTCCAACACATACTTTCTCTTCAATATTTTCTTGCCGGACACCAGCTTTTTTTCCCCATTTGCAACTCCCTTTAAATTGTTGCTGGTTTTGCAAACCCTTGGCCTTGTTTTGTGCTCTGCATATCACCCATATAGTTTCACTAAGTATGTGGAAACGGGTAAGTACGCTACTTGTGACTTTCAGGATTTTGTAGGATTGAAGACTCAAAAGCCAAATGGAGTCAGAGAGCTGAAGAAAAACAGTTGGTCTCCAACGCTTCCAATGAGCCATTAGTCAAACTGGACAAAAGCTGTGCAGTTTGGAAAAGCTTTTGATGAGCAGCATTCATTCAAATCTCATCCACAGGCACTTCACGTCAGTTAATAAGTTTCTTATTCTGCAAGAACCAGACTCAGAGGTATATTCCCACAGCAGCCGATTCCCCCACTCCCCTTTGTCCTTGCATGCAAAAGAAGGCAGCACCGAGACATGCTGTAGGACATTCAGCTGCCAGACTTCCCCCTCACAGTTCTGCTAACCTCAACACTGACCTACAGTACCCTTAGTTTTCCATTCGTTAGACTCTGGTACACAAATATAGCCCAGTATTCCAAATTAGGCTGTGTTTATTCCAAGAACAAAAAAAGACCATTTTCACATCTAAGAAAATGATGTCTTGATTAATGATTGAGACATTTTCATACAATGCTGAAAACATATGCAGTTTTCATCAGCATCCCAAATCCCTGTGGATTGGTTTCTAGTCTATTCTACTAATCCCTGGATCCCAATCCCAAATTCATGTCTTCCCAAATTTGACAGAATCTTCTTGCCTGAACTCCTTATTTCACATTAGCTGGAAACCTTAAATGTTTGCAGCTGTGCCCATTAGTGGGTGTCCTTCAGCTACAGAATTGTTAATTTAATCACACATCACAGGAACAGTCTGCGGTTGCTTCCACGGCCCACAAGGTGCTATTTTTTATCTTCACCTTTTACATCAAACTGACCCTTTGGATTCCAACTGTTGGAAATTGTGGAAAAAATACCCGGTATGTCAAAAAGCAGCACTGCAAATAAGCTGTTTTCTTTTCAAACTTCAAAAGCAAAATATTTGTCTTTTAAAGGATCTATCTAGACTTTCAAATTCAACAACCCATCATAACCTTCTGTGATTTCACTTTGTAAGTTCACTAGAGCTAATCTGCAGTTTGATAGTGAAAAATTTCCTGGCTCTTTTTCTCATTACCAAGGATGAGACATAAATACTGAATACTTACAAAATATGTAAGTGTATTACAAATTGAAAAGCAGCTTTCCACAGAGCTACTAGATAAAATTTGTATTTCATCAAATTGAGCTTTGTTAGAAAATGGGCAGTTTGTAGCCTTACAACACTAATAATAGGGTGCTGACAAATGAAACAAGCTGGTAAACATGAAGCTTGTTCATAACAAGATTGCACAAGAAAATATACTGTAATGACCCTGTCTTGAACATCCTGTAATAGCCCATTGTTCCTCTCTATTACTCTCATTCAGCAATTTTTTTTTAATAGCGGATGCATCGCAGCAAAGGAACCAGCATAATGTGGGATTGCACGTGCACAAATCATGCCACACAACAGAGGTGAGAAAAAGACCCTGGCACGCTGAGAGTTTTGAGTGGTCTATTAGCTGGGTGTGGAGCCCTACAAAACCACCCCACATCCTTGCATAACTTGAGTAAGACAAACAAAAATATTTACCTGTAAATGCCTGAAGGATTTGTAAAACACTGAGAAGGTAGCAGAATCATTTTACCTATGAAGGGCAACAAATTACAAGAAGAACGGGAATGAAAAAGAAAAATCATAGGCTTAAATTCTGAGAGATCATGGAGTCTTATAGTCAGTACAGTCAAAGTTAGCATGGTAACAGAAATAGGAAGAATCCTTCCCTTGTATAGATGAAGAAGAGATGTGGTAATAAGCATCTTCCATGTGTGACAACTGGATGTTTCGCCTTCGCTCTGTATGAGAAACCATGAGCTAACATCACCACAGTTACTGGCATCTTAACTAGATCGTGTACTGAAAACCAGCATCTGCTTTTTTTGCCAAATTAAAATACTGAATAGACAATTAATTTAGCAGCCCTACTGTGAATTCATGTCATACCCATAACTCCAAATACAGATTCCTCACCGTCTAAAGGAATCCTTCAGTTTATCCAAGTGGCTATGCATGTAAAGAAATGGCTTTTGACTGACCAGAGGATACCTGACTCAGCTTCGTCTTTGCAATTAGAAGGTCATGCTAAAGGCAGTATCATTCCATTTACTGATTTGTTCACAGTTTACTTTCCTATGGGAACTACATTTTGAGGTTCAGATATTTTTTTCTTTGAGCATTTGTCTTTCCTGCCATCATTTTATCTTCCTTGCTTCCTTGCTACCAGACTTCATCGTTTTACTGTTACTTAGTGCTCAAGGAAGGAGGAGTTGGAGAACCGTCCTATTTAAAAGTTGTAAATGTTTAAAAATACAAAAGCTTGGAAATCTAGGAAACACAAGGGCTTAAGAAATTGTAAAACTAAAATAAAAAAAACCCCAAACCTCTGGCTTAAGAAGTCCCATATTCCTGCATGCTATAATGCTATTTTTTAACACTTTGGTTTGGCAAATGTGCATTGCTTGAGGAAGCTGAGTTATCATGGACAACTGTCTACCATGCCAGTCTCTCTTCATTGGCCCAAATGTATTACAACAGTATCTTTTCGCCCCTTGCCTAATCTGACTTAGAAAGCTTATTGCAATCGGTCCCTGAATCTGCTTTGAATCTGGGCTTTTTTGGTGCCGACTTCACCCTAAACCATATACACTTAACCTTACACATGGCAGTATACACTGACGTGCTCTGGTGCCCCAGTGCCCCGCCAGAGACAGCGCAAGTATTTTGCCCTCCTTCCAACAAACCCTGAATTACTGCCATGTCCTTCACTGGGCTGTAATGTGACTCTAGGAAAAGCTTAGCATGTCAGCAGACTATTTTATCTCTGTAACTCTAAATAAAAAGTGTCCAGTTAAAGTACATTGGCTGAATTCTACCGTTGGATTGCATGCATAGTTTTTAGAAGATGGATCGCCTCTAGAGAAGAAACTCTACTTGTACAACCTCTTCTGAAATAATTGGGGAAGAAAAAAAAACAACCAAAAGAGACCTAGGTCCAGCAGCTACCCCAGAGTTCACGCTAAGAGGTTAAAAACATCTGAATGATGTTTTTCTTGCGCATCCAGCATGCGGGGTGGGGGGACATAAGGCTCTCGTAAGACTGTGCCGTGACTTCTGTAGTCGATCTAAGAATGACATTGTCAAGATTTGAAGACTGCTCAAATCTCCTCCTTTAGTCAGAAATTAAGCATTTTCAGTATGAGAAACTAAACATAAATTTAAATGAATATAAATGAATACCAGTGATGGTACTCCAAACAGAATTGTTTGATCTCCCAATTACAACCATAACTCTTGTTTTATATAAAACCTATATTGTGATAGCAAATAGAAATGAACAAATTTTCTATTCCTACTTTGCTCACTGGTGTGTAATTTGTGTCAACATTAATTACACTTACGACATAACACACAGAAAATGATAGAAGGGATATAATCTTTCAGATCTCCCTTAGTGAAAACTGATAGAGTATGAGATTTCCCAGCTCTGCGGGGTAATGAGAACACTGCAATAGCAAAGTTTAACTTGATGGGAGTTCCTACTCTCATTTGTGTATGATTTCCAAAGTTGCTCTTCTCTAGGACTATAACTTTCCTTGTTTATTTGCAGCAGAAAGGCTTTGATTTCCTGATGCACATACACGATTAACAGATTAGAAAAGTTTTTTTAAAAAAATCCCCTTTTACCCACTCNAAATCCCCTGTTACCCCCCCCCTCCAAAACCGGGGGGGGGGGGGGGTGGGAAAAAAAAGAAAAAAAAAAATGAAAAACAAAACCCCCATAAACCTCACACTACACTGGCAGGCACAGAACCACAAGAAAGGCTACAATTTAGTTCAGTGTTTAAGTGCCCACTTAGTGTCAAGCATGTGCTTTTTCCAATTGCTGCTAGCTACGTAGAAAAAAAGCACAATCCTGGTGGCCTTCCTTCAGTGTATTATGATGCAATAAACAACACATTTAATAACAAATGAAGAATGCAGAATGGTGGCCATGCAGGGAGAACTTGAATAGCACTCA